>PVKU01000315.1:312010-463035 GCA_004027475.1 Anoura caudifer | reverse complement strand
AGGGCTTACGCCTGGGATTTAAAATTTTCTGTTTCCTCATATTGCTTGTTTTCCTCTACTTCTCAACCTTTCCACGGTCCTGACAAAAACCAGGAACCAGGTCCTGGAAAGAATTGTGATCTTCAAGGTCCAACCCATACCCATTTAACCTCCATTTCCTACGGACTCAGGTGGCTCCTTCTGCCACTCCCATTCTACTTATTTCATGGCAGTATCTGAGGAACCACAGATTGATTTCAGGCACCCTGTTTCCCAGACGACAAAAGCTAGTCTAGTGAATAGTTTTTGATTTAACCAATGATACTTGGCTGCTCTGTGGCACAGTTGGAATCAGAGCCTAATTTCGTGATGCGCAGGTCTGCGCTCTTATCAGTAGTCTATGGTGCCTGTGGTGCAACTGCTCCCGAAAAATGCAGGAAAGGTGGAGGCTCAGAGGAGTGAGCACGAGGTGGACCAAGGACAATAAAAGAGGCCATCAAATCAGAGAAGAGCAAGTAGGCCTCTCAGCTAACTCAGAAACCTGGGAAGGTGAGATGCGGTTGCAGTTCTGTTTTGGAGTCCAAGTCGGTCTGCGGTGCAGGGAAGTAACTCCAAGAAGAGAGCTCTGAAAGTAGGGAGCAGGAGGGGGAGCCTGGAACCGCAGGCAAGCTATGCAGAACACCTGATAAACAAAAGCAAAGTCACCTGTCTGCTTTGTGTGATAGAGCCTGTGAATGGCAAGATTTCTGCCTGCGGTCCTGGGTGGTAGCAGGAGCTGCTGGGTTGTTTCTGTTTTGTCTGTGCTCCCAGAGACCAGTGCATTCTTGTTAAAAGTTAGTGAGTTGCATTCTAGCCTGATGGGAGATATAAAACAGACAGCTCTGAAAAATCACGTAATCCTAGGCAGGGAGGGGAGGAGGGAGAGAGAGAGAGAGAGAGAGAGAGAGAGAGAGAGAGAGAGAGAGAGAGAGAGAGGGAGAGAGAGAGAGACCTTACCAGAGTCTTTTTTGTTAGTAATGCCTGGAGAGCCAAAAAAATGGGAACTACAAAGTTTAGATTCTAATTGGTCACATATATGTCAGGAATAAGTGCAAACGTTTTCATCTGTTTTGTTTATTCTTCTTCACTTCCAGTCCTGTACGTTTGCTGGTACTCCTCCAACACGTTCCCCCTCTCTCCACCCTGCTCTGTGCCACAGACTGCATCACTTGGACCTCCTTGCTCTCCAGCCCAATGGGATACTCCAAAAGGAGATTCAATGGTGAGGGGAAAAAATAAGAAGTATTGGGGATTTAATCTTCTTGGCTTCCTCCTTGCCTTGTTGCAAGGTAGCAAGCAGTGGGCCACCTTCTTCCACTGAGGCCACAGCACCTGTCACCTGCCCCTGTCCCTCAGCTACAGCATTTCCAACAACAGCAAGACTGCTTGGCTCCTCAGGCCTGATGTGGCAAAGGCCGCCTGCTGCTTGAGTTCCTGGGTGCGTCACTGTTCCTTGCTGCTCCCCTTAAGTCCCCACATCTCTATAAATAGTTTCTCTGTTAAACTCTCTTCAATTACCACTTCTCAAGAGTGACCCATTTCCTGGAGGCCCCCCTCAGACACAGCAGACTCGTAAACATGGGCCCTGCTTTTTATATGGAATGACTCATTCTTCAGCAGTCTTTATTCCCCAGCTTTCAATTTCACTTTTGTGTGAAGCTTTTCCAAAACAACAGCATGAAATTCCCATTAAACACGTGTACAGCCCTACTACACTCTAAAAGCAAGCATAGTAAACCTTTCCCAAGTAAGCTCTTCTTGGGCAAAAATAAGAGTGCACACTGTCAAGGGGAAAAGGGTACTATAAGCCCAAACTGTTAAATGATATTTTCATAACTGAACACAACCCTAATCCATATTATTTTTTCAATTACACTATAAAATGTAGGCATTTATTGCTTTTCCAAAACATAGTGATGATATATTACCAAATTATCAAGGCTCCTTTATTAAAGCTCTTCAATTTGATTTATAATGTATGATGTGGCTTATCCTTGAAAAAGATCTCCTAAAAGGTGTACTTAGTCTTAAAGCTAGTGAAATAAAATCTCCCTCTAATCAGCCGCTAGAAAGCTTCTGCTTCAATGCTTTGTTGATACTGGTGTCAGCAGGACATTAAAAGCTTGAAGCTTTTTATGTTTGATCAAACACCAACATTATGCTGAAGAAGAAGTATTAATTCATAGAGCAAAGCTTCCAAAAACTTCCCTAATTCTCCTTCACCCTTCCTCCTCCCACCAAAAAGGTCACATCAAGTCCGGGGGGGGATCGAGGTCAACAGAGAGATGGACCTGCTGTGAACAATCGACATACACAAAACCACTCTAAATAACCCGAGGGAGAGGCAAGCACTCAAATATACTTTTCTTAGGATGCCAGTCATATCTAAGAAGGGGGACAGTAACTGGGGCTGGGAAGTAAGAAGGTGGCAGGGTTATTATTCTCATGGTACAATGAGAAACGGAGTGTCAGGGAAAGGTCAGGAATCGGCCCCTAAGTTTTCAGCAGTGTTTGGGGACGCCGTGATCAATGCCAATGAGATCAGAATACTACAGTCTCTCCCTGCAAAAAAAAAAAAAAAAAAATCTTTCAACGGAGAAATAGGAAATTTCTAAAGTTAAAGAAAACATAATTTTTATCAACAATTTTATTTTTTTATCACTTTGATTCTGGACCTTCTAAAAGAAAAGTTTCATTATGATGTCAGACTCCTACACACACACACACACAAACCACTCAAGTGAGAAAACTGGACTTTAAGTGTGCCTTATACACCTGCTGCAAAGTGTCAACAATAAACACAATGTTCTCAGAAGATTGTTTACACAAAAGAGCCCAAGATGTATTTACACTGGCATCTACGTAGTTGATTGAAATGCTAGTCTCAATACCTTTGCATGGTTCTCGCTAAAATGTAGAATTATTGTTCCTGCCACAGCAATTTGGTCACTGTGCACCTGTAAGATTGTAACCGAATGCAGGTCCTGGCTGCCTGCCGCTTTGAAAGCAAATACCTGGGAGACAGGTGCTGATATAAAGGGAAGTGGTTTCTTTTCAGGTGCCAGCAACCTGGAACATGGGGGACTCGTGTCTCAAAGCCCATCTCCACATTTCAGGAGGCAGAGGTGTTTATAAGGAGGGAAAAGGGAAACAGAACACAGAGATCAAGGGAGGAGATAGACACGTTCTCTATGTGCAGATGAGTATAGTCCATTCCGATAAAGACAGTGACCGTCTCGTGTGCATCATCCTGGCTTAATCATCCTGGCCTCACGACATGCTGACTCCATGGTTGAAGGTCAGCAAATCTCTTGGAGCTGGGAGGCCTGGAGGTGGAGTCTGTATCTTTTGAAGTTAGTTCCTAGGATTCTTATATCCAACATGCTGTTTATCTACAAGCTACATATTAGTCAGAGTCAGCACTTACAGAAACAATGTCAAAAGAATGGTGGGGTCGGTTACAATTCCCCACTATTACAATTCACTACTGTTACAAGATGCCTGTAATCACTATAATGCTCTTAAGATGTGGCAGACCTTCACAGATAATTTGATTTTTTTTACAACCTAGAAAAATAAGAGTTGGTGCCATTATTTCTAGCAGATATTACACATGGTGGGAACTGGGAAAATTAACTGCCAACATGGAGACACACAGATGCATTGAGGAAAAGAGGGGAGGTACAAGAAGGACCTTTCGGTTTGTTTGAAAATCACCTATCAGGGAGTTGAAGAAAGAGAAGCTGTCCATGTCTTATTGCCCAAGTCCTTATTGCTGTAAATGTATTGCATAATGCTAGCCACCGCAGGAGTGCTATACATCAGACCAGATAGGAAATGGAATTTACCATGACATGATAACCAAAAGTCATTCCAAATGAAATATGAGATCTAATTAAATTGTCCACATTACAGTCTGCAGCAAACTTTTCCTGTGATTAAAAAAGAGGAACACAACCCCAAACCATACCTAATGTTTTTATTTTGTTTTGTTTTGCCACTCAACCCCAACTCCCTCAAGTCAAAGAAAATGGTTTTCTAGATTGATGGTTTTCCTTGTTATAATTGTGTGGCTTGAAATTTGGTGCCCAGAACATTCAGTCTTAAGTAGCTTCTCTCAGTTTAAAGATTCCAGCACTAAGTTCATTTTTACAAAGCTATTTTAGTTGATTCTTGACATATATTCTGGCCAATTTTCACCTTTCCTGACAAGTTCACTTCCCAACTTCCTGTGCAGCACAGGAGAAGCATGTGACCTAGGCTCTGCCAGTAAGAAGTACAGAAGTGAGATTTTAATTCTGAAGCAAACACCATTGCAGTAGACTATATAATGGCTCCCCAAAGATATCAGGCCCTAATACCTGCAACTTCTGATTATTACCTTATATGATAAAGACTTTGCAGGTGTGATTAAATTAATGATATTGGACCAGGGAGATTAATCTGCATATCCAGGTGGGCCCTATAGGAAATCACATGTATCCTTATAAGAGGTGGACAGAGACAGATTTGAATCACACAAGAAGGAGAAGACAATGTGATGACAGGGCAGAGAGGGATTTGAAGATGCTGGCTTTAAAGATTGGAGTTCTGTAGCCACAAGCCAAGTAATGCCAGAATCATCAGAAGCTATAAGAGGCAAAGAATGGATTTTCCCCTAGAGCCTTCAGAAGGAACACAGCAATGTCAATGTTTTCTTGAATTACACCCAAAGACTTTGAACTTCTGGCCTCCAGAATTGTGAGAGAACAAATTTATCTTAAGTCATTCAGTTTGCAGTAATTTGTTTCATCTAGAAACTAATACAAACATGAAAAATGAGAGCCTTCTGGTCAAGATGGTGGCATAGCAGACACGGATCACCTCTTTGCACAACCACTAAATTACAACCATAAAATTACAACTAAAATGTAGAACAACCATCACTCAGAACCGTCAGAAATCAAGTTCAATGGAAGTCTGACAACAATGGAATGGGCTGGAATGACTATTTCCAAGCTGAATGGTCATAGCTCATGCTACACCACTTCCTAAATCCTCTCAAACAAGCAACAGTGGGCCTCAGTGAGCTCCAGTCCCAGCAGTAGCAGCCGCCAGCCTTGATTCAAAGCTTGGCTTCACCGGGGAATCTCCAAGCTCAACACAGCTAGCAGCCATCTCAGATTGCTTTAAAGCTCAGGCAGGGTGGCCCTAGGCAAAACACAGGTGGGGGCTGACCTTGACCTATACCACCTGGGAAACCCCAGGGCCAGCACACCCAGTGGACGGCTATAGACCAGGTTGGAGAAACACCACCCTGCCCCTGCACAGCTGGTTCACTGCTAAGGATGGACATTAGTCATCAGTAATCACAGCCAATCCTTGCAGCTAACTGGCCTAAGTAAATCCCTCGTATTGATCTGCCAAAAGCAACTAAGGCTCAATTACAAAAGGAGGGTATATTCAGCCCACACAAAAGGTATACCTCAAGCCCCCAGCTTGGTTGATAGGGGAGGCTGTGCCACTGGACCTCACAGGATACCTACTACATTAGGCCACACTACCAAGACATGGAGTGAAACCAACTCTACCTAATACATAGAAACAAACACAGGGAGGCTGCCAAGGCAAGGAGATGAAGAAACATGGCCTAAATGAAAGAACAGATCAAAACTCCAGAAAAAGAGCTAAATGAAATGGAGATAAGCAATCTATCAGATGCAGAGTTTGAAACATTGGTTATAAGGATGCTCAAGGAACTTAGTGCGGACCTCAACATCATAAAACAGATCCAGTCAGAAACAAAGGATACACTAATTGAAATAAAGAACAATTTACAGGGAAACAACAGTAGAGTAGATAAAGCTGAGAATCAAATCAATGATATGGAACATAAGGAAGCAAAAACAACAATTCAGAACCAAAAGAAGAAGAAGAAAAAAAAAAGAGGATAGTATAAACAGCCTCTGGGGCAGCTTCAGGTGTTCCAATATTCAAATCATAGGAGTGTCAGAAGAACAGAAAGAGCAAGAAACTAGAAATCTATTTGAAAAAATAATGAAAGAAAACTTTCATAATTTGGTGAAGAAAATAGACATGCAAGTCCAGGAAGCACAGAGTCCCCAAAAACATGAATGCAAAAAGGCCTACCCCAAAACACATTGTAATTAAAATGCCAAAGGTGAAAGATGAAGAAAGAATCTTAAAAGCAGTGAGAGAAAAGAAGTTAGTTACCTACAGGGGAGTTCTCATAAGACAGTCAGCTGATTTCTCAAAAGAAACTTTGCAGGCTAGAAGGGATTGGCTGGAAATATTCAAAACCATGAAAAACAAGGACCTACAGCCAAGATTACTGTACCCAGAAAACCTATCATTTAGAATCAAAGGGCAGATTAAAAGCTTCTCAGACAAGAAAAAAACTAAAGGAGTTCATCATCACCAAAACATTGTTATATGAGTTGTTATAGGGACTTACTTAAGAAAAAGAAGAAAAGCAAAACTATGAACAATAAAATGGCAAAAAATACAAATTTATCAGCAATTGGAATCTAAAAAAACAAACTAAGCAAACAAGAAGAACAGAGACAGAATCATGGATATAGAGAGCATTTTAATGGTTGCCGGGTGGGAGAGGGATTGGGGGAGTAAGTAAAGAGGTAAGGGGTTTAAGAAGTATAAATAGGTAGTTACAGAATAGCCATGGGGGTGTAAAGTACAGTATAAGAAATGGAGTAGCCAAAGAACACATACACATGACCCATGGACATGAACAATGGTAGGGAGGATTGCCTGAGGGAGTGGGGTATGCTGAGTGGAGGTTGGGCAAAGGGGGAAAATAAGAACAACTCTAATAGCATAATCTATAAAGTATAATCTTTTAAAAAAGGAAAATGAAGCCAGAATTCACATGGCACATGTGGTGGCTGACGCATACAGCTTTCAGCAGCAGTATGGCCATAGTTCCAGGACTTGAAGTACATGGTGAGCTGCAGAGTCAAGGCCCAAAGGCTGTGGCTGTGGAACACTCCGGTATAATACAGGCATTGCTTTTGCTGGGTAGTCTCCGACTCCCTTAACAATTCTGTGTGCTGCTGTCTAACACACTTTCATAAATGATTTTTCTTTTTTAAAATTTAACCTTTATTGTATTTTTTTCTAGTACCATTTACTCCCCTAATAATTTCCTCCCTCTAGCAATCTAGCAATCACCAGTAAATGACTTTTCTACTTGAGGTAGAGTGGATTCTGTTTTCTACATTTAAAAATCCTAGATATAAAAATAATAGCCATTATCTTAACAAAATTAGCATTATCTTTTTTTAGAGATTATTTATTTATTTTTTATTTTTAGAGAAGGGGAAAGAAGGGAGAAAGAGATGGAGAGAAACACAATGTGTGGTTGCCTCTTGCACATCCCCTACTGGGGACCTGGACTGAAACCCAGGCATGTGCCCTGACTGGGAATCAAACCAGCAACCCTGTGGTTCATAGGCCAGTGCTCAATCCACTGAGCCACACCAGCCAGGGCAAAATTAGCCTTATCTTAAACATGTTGGGCCAACCTAATCTACAGCAGATTCCCTTCCTTCTCACATATTTATCCATATGAAATCCAATTACCCTGGCCACTGTGGCTCAGTTGGTTGGAGCATTGTCCCATAACCCAAAAAGTTGTAGGTTCAACCCCCAGTCAGGACACATCTCTGGGTTGTAGGTTTGATCCCCAGTCGGCACATGTGAGTGGAAACCAATCAATGTTTCCCCCTCACATCAATGTTTCTCTTCCTCTCTCTTCCTCTTAATCATATCCTCAAGTGAGGAGTAAAAAAGAATATTATATATATGAGGGAGGACCCCCAAAATGGAATTATTTTCTGAAGGGTGGGCCCCTTGTAGTATAGGCTTTCCTATCCCAAAGGTGAGTGTCCTAGGATTCCATCTGTATCAGTGTAGCAGCTGGCATTGTTGTGAGAGGCTGCTGTCAGCTTCAGTGAATTTTTTTTAAGACACTTTCATGGTGTTTCCATATTTCATGATGGATGATTTACAAGTGCACCTGCCCACACTGTGCTGAGTGCTTGGCAGTTTTTGACCAAAAACTGCTAAACCCCTGTGCCCCAGCCTCCCTATTCACCCAATCTCACTCCAAGTGACTTTTTTTGTTCCCTCAAATGGAATAAAAAATCCTCAAAGGGAAACATTTTACTGATATGGAAGAGATGAAACAATGGCAGAAATACTAAAAGACATCAAGCAACAAGTTCAAAAATTGTTTTGAGCAATGGAAAAAACATCTTGAAAAGTGTATTCCATCAAATGTGGGGTACTTTGAAAGTGACTGAAGTTTAAACATGTAAGAATAAATATACAATTTTTTATAATTAAATTTCAGTTTGTGTGGGGATATATACAAGGTCTGTCCAGAAGGTATCCAGCCATGTAATATGAAAAATAGAGATATTTACTGTACAAGATACAAGGTACAAGAAACATTGTATATAGAATCATGATGCCTCAGTTCCCTTCAAAGTAGCCACCTTAGGACCTCACACAGTTCTACCAATCGCTATCAGCTGCCCCATTGTACTTTTCTGAATCTCATAGACAGTCTGAAATCTCTTCCCTTTCAAAGAAATTCAAGTTTTGGGAAAACCAGAAGTCCCAAGGCTACAAATCTGGGCTGCAGGGGTTTGAGTCACCTGGGTGACTTGTCATTTCACCAAAAAAAAAAAAACTGCATGAGACATGATGCATGAGCAGGCATGTTGCTGTGATGAAGCTGCCAACCACCAGTCACCAAGGGCTGCAGCCTTCTGAATCATCCCAACAGTTTCCACAGAGGAATGTTCAAGCCTAATGCAAAATCTGATGCAAATTTATTGCTCTGCTCACTCAGTTATTTTGAATGGGATGGCCACACAATATGCATGCTCACTCAATGGTGTCTGCCACCCCTACTGACTAGTACAGTGAAGTCATCATTGTTCATGCATGTGCATTCTGGTCCTCTCCTTGGCTGCCAGGTTACATCGATGTCACGTAAACCATTCTCATTATATTAACAGTGGCTTGACTTTTTCAGTGCAGACTTCATCTATGTATGCATATACACACATATACTTGTGTATATGTATATATATAATATCCAATTAAATGAAAAAGAGAGGGTAACCAGAGTGTAGAAAAGAAGGTAATACCAGAAGCATATTCAATTCATTTAAAATCAATTTAGAATAAATTGATCAAGTAATTGTATTTAACCAAATTAGCAATAAGACAAATCCAATCCTATTTATGAGGGGATGAAATGGGTATTTTAAAGACTGTAGAACATTGTAAATGAATAATAAACAGTTCCTGCTCTGGAATCTTGCCCTGTGGTTTAGTGATAGAAAGTGCTTCTCTCTAGGACCTTGCTACTCCAAGTATGGCCTAGGGACCTTCAACATCAACAAAAAAAACTTGTTAGGAGTGTAGAATCCCAGACCTTAACTGAGACCTACTGATCCTAGATTTGCATTCTACCAAAATGCCCAGGGGATTCATATGCACATTAAAAGTTGAGAAGCACTTTTAGAGGGGAGCAGGAGGAGGATCCATGGAGGAGATGGCACTTGATTTGGCACTTAAGGAGGCTCTTGGGCTGAGCTTCAGAGAAAGACACACCATGAAAAGACCCTAGGCAAAGCATGAGGGTGGGACAGTATGGAATGTGATCACATTATAAAGTGTTAAAGAAAAAAAGGTATCCCATATATAGAATAAATAAAGGGAAATGGGTTAGGATCAGATTGTGGATGGTTTGAGAGTCAGGCTCTAGAGTTTTCACTGTAGCCTGGAGGCACTGAAGGTGTTTAAAGGGGCAAGGGAGAGGGTGATATGACCAGAACTGTGTTTTAGAAAATTTAATCTGACCATGTATGCATAGTTGATTCAGGGGGACAACCCAAGGTAACAGTTCAGTAGGGAGCAAATGACAATTGTTCAGGTAACAACAAGGTAATGACAGTGTGACAGAAAGGAAGGACATGAGAAGCACTGGTCTGGAAAAAATACAAAGATCCTACCCCTGTTTGGGGATGTAAGAGACAGCACAGACAGGAAAATCCAAGGCCTGGGTGTTCAGCGAGACAGAGGAAAATTTGAAGAATTGGTTAATTACCAAGATGAAATTTACTGAATCTGACGTTTAGTCGTGCTGATATGATGCATCAGAAAGACATGCAGGAGGTGTCCGTTTAGAAACGTGAGATTAGATTAGAGCTCAGGAGAGAGGTGAAACCTGGCAAAAGCAGGGGGTAAGCAACGAATGAGCCAAGAATAATAACTTCATTTTGGGAATGGAAGGAGGAAGAAAATGTGTTAGCCAGGAATCTTGGGAGCAAACCACAGAACCCAACTCTGGCTCATCGAAGCAGAAAAGGAATTTACTGATGGGATAACAGCCCATAGGGTATGGGCTCCCTCACAGTGAGTGAGAAGGGGAAAACCAGGCTTAGAAAACAAGAAGGAACCAAACGAGGCTGGCATCTGTGAGCCAGGACACGCTCATGTTGGCCACAGAAGTCTGGTGAGACCACAGCCACCACAGTGCTGTCTGCAGGGCATGCTGGCACAGCGCTGCTGCGCAGGGTGTGAGACTTTCAGTGCAACTTCCACCTGCAGAGATCATTCATGACAGTCCTGGACAGGAGTACTCTGATTGGCAGGGCGCAGGCCACATGTCAGTAGGCTGGCATCCTGAGGGGAGGAATGGGGGGAAAGAGGGGAGGCCCAGCATTCGCTTCACTGGTGCGTTCTGCTTGCCTCTCCTCCCCTGCCCCCACGATTTCCCCTAGCAGACAGGGATCTGGATGTGAAGCAGCCAAAAACTGACAAGAGTTCACTAAAGCAACATGGAAGGAAAAACAGTCTCATCAGAGAGGAGTGGGGGAGGGGAAGGGGACCAGTAGGAAGTGGGAGAGGAGAGGGAGGGGGAGAGGGATCTTTGGTCACACAGTCACCTGTGGCAAACAACAACGGGGAGGCCAAAGAGGATGCGGGCAAACAGTTTCCGGGCCAGGCCATTGCAGTCACGGGTTCCTTTAAGAGGAAATAACACAGACTTAAGAAAAAGAGAGAGCGGCAGACTGAGGCAGCAACGTGGAGGCTGTAAACTATTCTTTTTAAAAAGTGTGGAGACAGAGGATAGCCCCAATAAGGGTGTTTTAGAACAAGTGACATTTGAACATATTTCAGGCCACTGGGCAGAAATACGGGAAGAAGATAATTGAAAATTCAGAAAAAGAAAAGGAGTGAAATAAGATCCTAGAGGGTGTCTGCGGGGCTGGGATCAAAGACAAGTGGGTGGTGGCAGAAGCTGGTGGCTGGGAGAAAGAATGGAAATGGGGACAAGCAAAGCTTGGTGGGGTGCTTTAATTCAATAGAACTGATACTCATGACGTCTGCCCCAAGCAAGTCCTCTGCTGGGAACTCTGGGCTATACAAGTGTTTGTAAGGCAAGCCATGTCCTCAAGGAAGTGCTGAACTAGCCATGTTAAGTGACCTTAAATGTTCATTCAGGCCTAAAATATGCTATGACTTTAATATTTTTAACCACAAACATCCATACCAACAAGTTAGAATAAGGTCAAACAAGACACAAATTGCTATGGGAGTTCAGGACAGGAAACAGACACTTCTGAGCTGGGAAGGTATCAAGGTCAAAGCTGGATCTTAAAGGATAAGTATACATAGTGGGAATAATGAGCATTTGGAGGGTTTGCCAGAGAAAACAAAAAGTATAAACTATAGTGCACACACACAAACAGTGTTAGAGCAGACATTTATTAACTGAGGCTTCCCAACACCTGAATTTCTTGCTTAGAATTTCACTCTAAAAGCTGAAGGGGTCAGGCCCTCAGCTTCCCTGCCACCTCACATCTAGGGCAGAGGGGCATAGCTTAGACTCATCAGGTGGGCGTGCCTGCAGCTCTGAGGTCGGCAGTGGCTGTCATCGTACTGGTTCTGCCGCACGATTTTCTCTGTCCCATCTACTGCCTCAGATTCATTCTCAGAGCCTGGTTTGCCAGCCCTCCCCGCAACTCCATAAGCTTTCTAAAATCCTTTCACTAGATTTCTTTTTAACTTTGCTATATTTTCTTTATGTTGCTTGCAACTAAAAATCCTGACAAACAGATATGATGATCCTGACGAACACTGATGCAATCGTGGAAACGCTTGTAATCCAGCACGAAGGAATACTTGGGTTGGGGCAGAGACTGTATTTGCCAAGGTTATGCCAGAAAAACAGAAAGCTCTCTAAGCAAGTCAAGTAAGTGGATTTAACACAGAAAATTAGAGGATTACGCAGTCTCTCAAAGTCCTGGGAAACAAAGGTCAGAGAAGCCACTGTTGGAATTCAATAAGCAGTACAAACCACTACTGAGGTGATGCGGACACTGGCCAGCAGTGTCGGCATCATTATGGATGAATTAAAATATGCACACAGACCACCGAGTCTGGTGGAGGAATAAGGACGATAGCTTGGCTTTTCTCTCAAGAAGAGCAAAAGCCACAGCCTCCGCCATGACAGGCCTTTATTCTAATCATATCTCCTCACATTCCATGATGGTTCTTCCTCACTATCCCAGTTACAACAAAGGAGCCAATGCCTCTCATTACATCACAGAAGAAGGACATTAGCAAATGAATAGACAGCTGGTAACACTGATCTCTGCAAGGTACTTGCCGGGTGAGGGGGTTTTAGCAAAGAGCAAGTCTCCAAAGAGCCTCGGTATATTGCAAATCTGATTACCCACGAGGGAACCTATCTGTGGGCGTGAGTCCTATGCAGCTCCGAGTGGGAGCTGGGCCTGCACCATGCCGAAGGGTCTGCCACGCTGAGGATCGCAGCCCTCTGCAGCTCCATAGTAGGTGATTCTCAAGACCTAGGGTAAGTCACTTAGATTGTGCAAGTCTCTGATGATCTTAAATCAGGGGTAATAGTAACTTCTTCTTAGGGCTGTATAAAAGTGTCTCATTAGCACAGTGTCTGGCATGTAGTGAGTGTGCATGGAAGGTGACCCGTTACCGCTCAGGCCGTGAACCTCCACAACCTGGCTGCCCCTCTTCCACTGTTGGCACTGCCCCCATCCAGCCCTCCAATGACTGCGTTGTTAAAGGTAATTAATGTTTTTCCATGTTTAGAGATGATATTTTATTTAATCTCTTCAAAGTATTCCACACTGTTCACCCCTCCCTCTTGATTTAAGCCCAATCTCCAAAGTGGGCCGCACAAGATGATTCACTCGGGGGGGGGGGGGGAAGAACACATTGCAACTTCTACGGATTGTGAACTGCACTGTTATCGTGTGTCACTGAGAGGGGAAAACACTGCCAATTCAATATGGCACGGCCTTCTTGTCATTTACCTAATATTTATTACAAGAGCTATTTTAGACTTAAACTTACAAATAATGACAGTAAGATTTGTTGTGGCTAAGTTCATGTATGTGTAGATATTGATATTATTTCAGCTCCCTGATGGAAAAGACATTAAAATGGGGAAAATATGTATTTTATGCTAAGTAAAATAATTACATTATATCTAAAACTTACTAATAGTTACTATATAGATTAAAATATTATACATAAATAATTCATAGGTAAGTATATAAATATATGGAGATTGTTCAAAAAATTATTGCTTGGGTATACTAGTAAACAGGTTTGGAGACCACTGATTTTCAACCATTTCCCTAAAAAGTGATAGTCTCTCATGGTTTTCCTCCTCCACCTTTTCTTCTTGACTTTCTTCATGTTTCCTCTTTTCTCTTCCTCTCTCCTTTTTTCGCCCATGTTACTATTCCCTAGAACTTTTCATTGCTTAAATACTCCCCTAACTTTTTGTAGTCCCTGTACACTGATGACTCACAAATCTCTGTCTCCAACACAGGTCCCTCCTGAGTTCCTTACTTAATGGGTTGTGAATTTCCACACATTCATACCATAGGTACCTCAAATTCATCAAATCAATAACAGACTTTGTCTTCTCCTTAAATCTTCCCCCTCCTCCTGTCTCCCTTATCACAGCAACTGGTACCATCATTTGTCTGTTGTCCACATCAGAAGCCTGGAATTTATTCTTTCAACTCCTACTTGTTACTTCCAGTTATCATACCTTCCAAATAGCCCTAGAATATATCACCTGCTCTCCTTCTCCACTGTTACTGTTCTAATTTAGGCCCTGGCTAGAACAAATAATATGTTACATTAAAGCCTGAGAGCTCTATCTACAATGTGAAATTAAAATGAAAAAAAAAATCATTTGCATCATTAGTTTATCATGCTAGAGTTACCGAGAGCATCAGAGTAGTCCAAGACAAAGACATCTGCTGTTGGAGGGAACATGCCGGGACTCAACATAATATTGTTTTAAGCTGATAATTACCTAGGATGCTGAATTAATTTTTTTATCCCATAATTTGGTGTCTAGTGACTTAAGTATCTGGCTGTTAGAGAAAATCCCATTACTCTTTGGCAAACAATTTCAGACTGGATTGATTAGCCATGAAATGAATGCAAGTGATTTGCCCTGCTTAAATACGCACTTAATGGTTTAAATATGCAGTGACATTGACAGCTTTCTGAATAGCACTGATACTCTAAACCGAGAAACTCACTGACATCTAGCATTACGGTCCTTATGTAGTACCATTAGCACTTCATTTTCCCTTTATACGTCCAGAATTTCCTATTTCTATCCTGACTATATTTCTAAACTCTTCATTCTGACACCTTTCAGGGATGAAAGACTGTGGCAAATACAAGTTAATGACCATTGCAGCTTTATCGCTGACTTTATTCTCGTCTTCTAATACTTACAGTTTAAATGGAGACAACAAGTTTGGTTGAAAAGTACAAAACCCAAGACCCAAGACAGTATGCAATTTGAAGAGAAATTGGAAAGATTCTCGATTGTACAGGGACTGAGAGTGGCTAAAATAAAAAGTTATTAAAATGAAAAGATTGAGAGTTATTGGGGGGGCTAATTATACTATAAATAGTAATTATACCTCTAACCTTTTCAATTGTAGCTTCTTATAGTCTATATCCCTTTGTAATCTCCCTTATCTCTCAGCTCCTCTCTATTCCCATTGTTAACAGTCTCCTAGTTGACAGTCTCTCATCTCTTCTATGGACTCTCCTAACAGTTATTCCAGTGTCAAAACGTTCAATTTATCCATAGCTGCCAGAGTCACTTTGTCACCCTCTCAAAACGGACATCTGATTATCTCCTTTTGTCATTGCTGTTGTCTTTGGTCAAACCCCTTCAATGGTCTGCAGTGCATGGAGGATAAAGCCCGCATTCCTCACTGTTGCACAGGACCTTTTTGGTCATGGCTCCACCTTACCATCCAGCACCACCTTTGGTTGCTTCTGCACAGACAGACTTTGCTCCACTCCTGGCATCCACTCAAGCTCCCAAGTGCCTTGCACTGTGCCATGTCTTCATGACACTACTTACACAAGTCCCACTACTAGAAGGCCCTTTGCCCTGTTCCCACAAAGCAACCTACTCAGGCCCGAGTCAAAAATTACCAGTGGCCTCCTACTCTGGAAAATCTTCTATCTCCTGCCCAAGCAAAACGAGCCACTCCCTCTTTTGAACCAGGACCCTGCAGTGAACACATCTCTATTGTTGCCCTGAGTCCTACCAAATCATTAATGCTTCTTCACATGTGTCACTTTCCATTACGCTCAGAGCTACTAGAAGAGAAGGACCATATCTTGTCCATTCTTTTTTATCTCCAATTCTGACTTCAGTACCTAATGACAAGAATAATAAATACCAGTTATTGTACAATAGGACTCATCTAAATGCTTTTAGGTGCTAATCCAACTGCTTTCCTCATTTAATTCTCACAATGCCTTTAGTGGATAATATTGCTAGCCCCATTTTATAGATAAGAAAAATAAGGTACAAAGTAGGAGCTCAATAAATGTTAGTTAATGAACATTGTTGCTTTTTGAAAAATTTAATGTAGTCATATCATCATTACTCCCAAGAGCTCCCAGATACTACATTAACTGGAAGGTGAGGTGTATGCAGCAGCATAAACGCAGCTACAGTGTATTTCGTTTGGGAAGACCTGCATTACCTGCCATTCTGAATTCATCTCACTTACACTAGATTTCAAGATTGATTGCTTTATTTCATGTTTATGTTTGTTATCACATGTGATACTGGCTTTGTAATCATTTCCTCCTTTCCTGATCTCTTTTGTATCTAACCACAATCCACATGAATAAGTACTAGTATTACTTGTACGTTTCCTTAAAACATCAGATACAGAGATAAGGTTGTCAGACGTGGGAAGAAAAAATGTCCAGTGGGCAGTTTTTGCGCTAATTTAATGTTTATCTGGTTTATTTCCTGTCTCCAGCAAGTCTCAGTAAAAAGAGAGATTTGAGAGTTGTCCTAGATTTGTAAGAAATAGTTGTTCACTGGAACTATAGTTTTGCAATTGTTTAGCTGCATCACCGCTCATGAGCACATAAACTTCGACAGATTGTTAAGGGGTGTGAGTTACTTCCAGAAAACATTTTCATTTTAACAACTCCAGTATGCTGAGCTCAAATGGGGGGATTTGGGGCTGGATGGAAGATGAGAGGTTGAGGTATGTGTAGTCCAAGGATTGATGTCAAATCATACAGTCTGGAGTAAGTATCTACTGCCCACGGTGAAGTTGGCCCTGCTAGTGAGGTAGAGGAGTGTTACAACACCTTCACTTTCTAGACTCATTCATCAGAGACACACACAACTCATTGAAAATCACAGCCTCCCAGGTAGAATCCACACCTTACCTGACATGAATGAAGAGAAAAGAAAACAGAAGGAAGCACAATAATAAAGCAGTGGGACCCAAGGGTTTGGGGGGGGGAGTCATGCCTATTATCCTTCCTTAATATTTAAAGAATTCTGTCATTACAAAAGCAGTAATGGGAAAATGAAAGACCACTTTCCTAGGGGAATGAAAGAGTACAGCTGAGTGAAACCAGGGCACCTGCTCACACACAGAGAGTATGAATTCTGTGTACCTTTGCTCCCATTCTTTTCAATTCTCTGTGTCTCTTGTTCCTGGATCCTGCTGCCTCGCAAATTCTTCCTGACTCTCTGTGTATGTCAGACCCAGATCCCTCAGAGAGAAGCTCTGATCAGGTCCATGAATCACAGTAATCCCTGTAGAACCCAACGACAGTGCCGATCCCCTCCATGGCTGTGCTCTGTTAGTGCACTTCAGCCCTGCAGTGCTCGCACTCCCAACAGCCAGCACCTGCATCTCATTGTCAGAGGACTGCCCTCAGGTTGCATAAGGCCAGCTTTTTCTGCATGTATGGAGAGCAGACATTGCCTTAGAATTTATCCCACCAAGTCAGTCCCTAGCCAATGATGGACAAATACGGGGGTATAAATATCCCAGCTCCCTCAACCCTGATGGGATTATCTGTAATGTGACCTACTTGTCTCCAAAACCTCTCTACAGAATTGTGACAAGTTAGTTACCTCTGTAGGGCTTTATTTGCTATGCCAACCTTGTTTGTCTTACTTTCTTTCCCTGTCCCATGTCCCCACTATTCTAGTTTTTTGCTGGGAATCTTTCTATTTCAAAAGTCTTGTGACAGCAAGACAAACTCTAGATTTTATGTGCACATTGTTTTCATTGGGGCACCTTCACACAAATCATATAATGCCTGATTCTGAGAAGCCCATGTCAGAAGAGGCCAGCCATTTCATACTCTGCTAAGCCACAGGGAGACTGGCAATCTTTCAAACAGGAGTCCATCCTTAGTCTAATCAGATGTGAGGTGGGTTACAGGGTCATGTGGCACAGAGCATCATAGTCTGTGTGTGCACTTTATCAGGGGCTTTGGGCCTGAGCCATGGTAGCTTCTCCTGGCTATGAGGAGTATGAGGAGCAGAAGCCCAAAGCCAGAGATCTCTCTTGGTCTATATTCATATAATTTCAGTAATACCTGGTGGGCATAAATATGAAGAGATGATAACAAATGAAGGCAACAATTGCTAATTGTGTGTGTTATATTGCAGAAACTGAAGTGCTCTCTGGACCCTGTGTGAAAATTATGTCATTTGCAATCATTAAAGCAGTACCTTAAAATATGAAAGACAAAAACATAAGAAAAAAATGGGAAAGTATAGTATCAATAGGGCAATATACCTACAGATATGCATGTAAACACATACATACACACACACAAATACTCCAGAAATCAACTTTTCTCACTAAGAAAAGGTAAGATGGAACCACATTTAAGAATCTTAGCAGTAACTCCTTAGGTTTCCATTAACTCAATCATAGGGGAAGTCTGACCACCCACAGGGCAGAAAGATTACAGTTATTTACAATGAAGGTATCAAGGGTACAATTTTATTTATGGCTGCATTCTGTTTTTAATTTTTGAATTGTTAGGCATCAATCTTTGACTCTGTAAATTGCACACAGTGACCTGGTAGGTGATTATAGATTAAATTATTTTACTGTATAAATAATAAAACACTAGAAAAATCCTTTAAACTCCATCACTACTTACATTAACTTACACCTAGATGTCACAATATAATAGTAAAACTATATATAAAAAGCCATACAATGAATAAAATCACAAAACATAAAAGGCACCTTTGAAGGAATTGAAAAGAGAAAGCACTATAAATACTCTATCTAAATTTGGTTTACTTCACATAGCGCAGAGGTGCAAATTCTACCAACAAAATAAGGGGCGGGGAAACGGTGTCCTTTATGCGTCAAGGGCAGGCTTACATTTTTATTATTGAATTATCATACACTGTTATTTTCTTTTCAGTAAAAGGAATTGCACTAGAGTACAGTTTGATATTAGGCAGCACGATACCTCCAATTTTGCTCTTCTTTCTCAGAATTGTTGCTGCTATGTGGAGCCTTTTGTGGTTCCACATAAATTTTTGAAATATTTGTTCTAATTCTGTGAAATACATCACTGGAATCTTGATAGGAATTACACTGAATCTATAGATTGCTTTGGGGAGCACAGACATTTTAATGTTGTTAATTCTTCCTATCCATGTATGTGCTTTCACTTATTTGTATCTTCAGTTTCTGTCTTCAATGTCTTATAATTTTCCAAGTACAGGATTTTTACATTTTGGTTAAATTTATTCCTAGCTATTTTATTCTTCTTGAAGCAATTGTGGATGGGATTGTTTTCTTAATTTCTCTGTATGATAGTTTATTATCAGCCTATAAAAATGCAACTGATTTCTGGATATTAATTTTGTATCTCACTACTTTACTGAAGCAGTTCATTTATCAGTTCTAGTAGTTTCTTGGTGAAATATTTAGGGTTGTCTAAGTACAGTATCATGTCATCTACAAATATGACAGTTTTACTTCTTCCTTTCCAATTTGGATGCCTTCTACTTCTTCTTCTTGTCTGGCAGCTATGACTAGGATTTTTTGTACTGTGTTGAATAAGAGAGGTGAAAGCAGACATCCCTGTCTGTTTGTCCCTGATCTTAAGGGGAACACTTACAGTTTTTGCCAGTTGAGTATGATGTTGGTAGTGGGTTTACCTTTATTATGTTTAGGTATGTTCCCTCTATTCCCACTTTGTTGAGAGTTTGTATCATAAATAGATGCTGGATTTTATCAAATGCTTTTTCTGCATTTATTGATATCATTATGTATTTTTTTAAATTTTTATTTATTTATTTTTAGAGAGAGGGGAATGGAGGGAGAAAGAGAGGCAGAGAACATCTGTGAGAGATCAGTTGCCTATTGCACAGGCAACCTTTTAGTCTGCTGGTTGATGCTTAATCCACTGAGCCACACCAGCCAGGGCTGATCATGCAGTTTTTATCCTTCATTTTCTGTACTTGGTGTATTGCATTTGTTGATTTGTGAACATTGTAGCAACCTTGCACTCCCTGAATAAATCCCACTTGATCATGGTGTATGATCTTTTTGATGCATTGTTGTATTCAGATTGCTACTATTTTGTTGAGAATTTTTGTACCTATGTTCATCAGGGATATTGTCCTATAATTTTCTGGTTTTGTAGTGTCTTTATCTCATTTTGAAATTAGGATAATGCTGGCCTTGTAAAATAAGCTCCAGAGTCTTCTCTCCTCTTGAACTTTTTGGACTAGTTTGAGAAGGAGAGGTATTAGTTCTTCTCACAATGTTTAGTAAAATTCACCTGTGAAGCTGTCTGGTACAGAGCTTTTGTTTGTTGGGAGTTTTTTGATTACTGATACAATTTTACTAGGTGTAATCTCTCTATTCAGATTTTTGATTCTTCCTGATTTAGTCTTAGAAGATTGTGTGTTTCTAGGGATATATCCATTTCATCCAGGTTGTCCAATCTGGTGGCATGTAGTTGTTCATAATATTTTCTTACAATCCTTTTTATTTCTTTGGTGCCAGTTGTTATTTCTCCTCTTTTATTTCTGATATCATGTATTTGGGTCTTCTCTCTTTTTTTCTTAATGAGTTAGGTAAAAGTTTTGTCAATCTTGTTTATCTTTTTAAAAAAACAGTGCTTGGATTTATTGATGTTTTGTATTTTTTAGACACTATTTTATTTATCTGTGCTCTAATCTTTATTATTTCTTTCTTTCTATTTACCTTGGTAATCAAAACAGCATGGTACTGGCATAAAAACAGACATACAGATCAATGGAACAGAATAGAGAGCCCAGAAATAAACCCACATCTTTATAGTCAGTTAATATTTGACAGAGGAAGCAAGTACATACAATGGATTAAAGATCATTTACTTCATAAATGGGGCTGGGATAATTGGATAGATATGTGCAGAAAAATTAAATAAGACCCCCCTTCTTACACTACATACAAGAATAAATTCAAAATGGATTAAAGACTTAAATATTACACCCAAAATCATAAGAATCATAAAAGAAAACATAAGCAGTAAAACCTTAGACATTACCTGTAGCAATATATTTTGGATATATCTCCCCAGGCAAGGGAAACAAAAGAAAAAGATAAACTAATGGGACTACATCAAACTAAAAAAAATTTTGCACAGGAAAGGAAATTATCAACAAAATAAAAATACAACCCACTGAGAAGGAAAACATATTCACCAATACATCTAATAAGAGATTACTATCCAAAATTTATAAAGAACTTATAAAATGCAACACCCCAAAATACCCAAATAATCCAATTAAAAATGGGCAAAGGACCTGAATAGACACTTCTCCAAAGAGGACATACAGATGGACAATAGATATATGAAATATGCTTAATGTCACTAATCATCAAAGAAGTGAAAATTAAAACCACAATGAGGTATCACCTCACACCTGTCATAATGGCTAGCATCAATAAATCAACAAACAGCAAGTGCTGGTGAGGATTGGTGGGAATCAGATTGGTGCAGCCACTATGGAAAGCAATATGGAGTTACTTGGAAAAAATTAAAAATGGAACTACCTTTTGACTTTTGGAATTCCCAGAAGCAATTCCACTTCTGGGAATATATCTGAGGAAACCTGAAAACCTAATTCAAAAAATATATAAGTACCCCTATGTTCACTGCAGCATTATTTACAATAGCCAAGATTTGGAAGTAGCCCAAGTATCTATCAGTAGATGAGTAGATAAAGCAACTTTCATAGAGAGCAGGTTGACAGCTGAGCAGGGGTCAGTTAAGGGGGTGGAATAATGGAGCAAAAGAGAAAACAGACTCATGGGCATAGACAACATTGTAGTGATTGTCAGGGGTGAGGGGTGGGTGGAGGTGGAAGTGGGTATAAGGGGGGATAAATAGTAAAGGAAAAACAATCAAACAAACAAACAAACAAACAAATAAGGAGTTGTACTAGAAAGTAGGAAATAAAGACCCTTAAGACTTAGTGCCTGCTTCTGAGGGAACGTTGACCATGTACATAATTATAATGCAAAGATAAACCTGCCAACTGTTCTCATACTAGCTGACGGAATCAGGGTTGGCTCCAAGGAACATGTCTACTTAAACTAGACTTCAGAAAACAATACAATTTTCAAAAGAAGAGGCAGAGAACAGGAAGCTGCAAAGACTTATTTCTGTGATTACTGTTTTTCACCACCACAAGTTAAAGTAACCTCTGTTAGGTTTAGCTTCTTTCTTTTCAGAGCTTCTCATTCATCTGTCTTTAAGAAGAAAAACAGGAAGCCCAAATGGGCTTTGTCTTACAGAAGGGAATAATTACTTGTCTGAGAAGTGTCTCACATTTATCTTATCTCCATTGCCACTTCCACCACTAAATTCAGACTTCCATTATTGTTCCTGACCTTTGCAAGAGTCCTGATCCACTTCTCTATCAGTTTCTCTGGTCTCCAATCAAATTGCCACCAGTTTTAAACCAATATTATCAAAACAAGGCTCTGATCATGTCAGCCTTTCCATTAAAAAACCTTCAGTGGAACCTAAACAACTGCCAAATCAGGTACATATTTCTTGGTTTAGCATTCAGATGGCACAACTGAAAACCAAACTAAAGAGAAAGCAATACCATGTTCACAAAGTAGAAAGTCCAGAATCATAAGGACATTATCATTCTCCAAATTAGCCCTTAAGTTAAATGCAATTTAATAAAAAGCCAAATAAGGTTTTTTATGAAACTTGGCAAGCTAATTCTAAATTCATATTGAAGAGCAAGAATATGCTCTTCATATGGGCAAGAATAGCCAAAATAATTTTGAGGAGGAAAAACAAGTGGAATATCACCCCTGCCAGAAAGTGAGACTTATTTAAGAGTATAATATAAGGATTAGAAAATGTGCTACTATTGGTGCACAGATGGAAAAATATTTTTGCATCTATATTCAGAGCCTAGATATTGTCCTATGAATTTATGGAAGTGTATATGTATACAGAGGTGGCACTATGAATCAGTGAGAAAAGGATAATGTTGGGATAACTAAATATAGAAAAAAGTGATTCCTGTTTCTCACCATATACTCAAATGCACCCAAAGTAAATTAAAGATTAAATATGTCAATGAAAAATTTTCATGTGTGCAAGAAAATGTACACATTAAACAAGAGTGAAACATATTCATCAAGAAAAAAGATTTATACATTTGTCTAAATACAAGTGTTTAAGATACTTTAAAGAAAAAGATGTACATTGCCCTGACCAATGTGGCTTAGTTGGGTGTCATCCTGAAAAGCAAAGGGTCACCAGTTCAATTCCCAGCCAGGGCACAAGCCTAGGTTGTGGGTTCAGTCCTCTGTCAGGGTGTGTATAAGAGACAACCAATTAATGTTTCTCTCTCACATCAATATTTCTCTCTCTCTTTCTTCCTCCTTTCTCTTCTCTCACTCTCTAGAAAAAATTTTTTAACTAAAAAAAAGAAAAAGATACACCTCAAATTTGGAAAAGGTATTCACAATATACATAACTGAAAAAGGTTTGGTTGTCCAGAATATGTGAACAACTCCAAAGAAACAGTAAGAAAAAAGCAAACACATCAGTAGAAAGATGGGAATGTGTGTGTGTGTATATCTATATCTCTATATATCGCTATATATCGCTATATATCTATATATATCTCACATATATGTATAGATACACTACACATATAAATTATTTAAATATACATATAAATGTGTTTAAATACACATATAAATATATGTATATACATAACACATATAAGTTATATATACACATATCTATCTCACATATATGTATATGTGTACATATACACAACACATATAAATTATTTAATTTTTAAAGCTTAAATGTATAAACCACACAATGGCAGGTAGTTTCAATATTTATAATTGATAAAGGATTCATTTCCAAATACAAACAGCTTGTACAAATTGATAAGAAAAAGATGGAGAACTAAATTCTTTAATAGGTAATATTCTTAAATAGATATTTCACAAAAGTAGATATTCAATCAGCCAATAAACATATGGAGGAATGCACAGTCCAATTAGTCATCACAGAAAAGCACATTAAAATCACAATAAGATACCACCAAACATACATCAAATTGGCAAGAACTTAAAAAGTCAGAAAATATAAGTGTTGGTGAGAATGCAGAGCTACTAAACTCTTCTACACTGCTGGTGGGAGAGAAAATTGACAAAACAACTTTGGAAAATAGCATGGCATTATCTGCTAAAATTTGATATATGCATAACCTGTAACCAACCAGTCCCACTTCTTGTAATGTACTTAAAAAAATGCACTTGTACATCACAATATTTTCACAATAATTCTAAAAATACCTTGTTTGTATTTGTCAAAACTTAGAAGCATCATCAAAGGATAAACAAATTGTGGTATATTCATACAAACAGATATATATACAGCAAAGAAAATGGAATAAAAGGAAGCTATACACAATGTAAATAAATCTTACAAATATAATGTTGAACAAAATAAATCACACACTAAAGAATACATAGATCATGAATCCATGCATATATAGTTCAAAAACAGGCAACACTAAGGGGTCTATTTATAAGATGCTCAATAATAAAAGAAAGCAAGAACATTATTACCATAAAAATCCAAATAGTGGCTACCTCTACAAAGGAGGGAGAGCTGTGTAATTAAAAAAAAGAAAGAGGGTTTCTGGAGTACTGATCATGCTATATATTTTTTTACCTAGGAGGTGGTTACATGGATATTCACCTTGTATTTTAATCATACTATATCTTTATGTTTTACATGCTTTTTTATATATGTTGTACTTCAAAATAAAAAATAACAAAACATCTCTGTTATTAGGATATGACAGCATTCCTGGGGAGAAAACATACATATGTGGAAATTATTGAAACAATATAGAATATAATGAAATACCAAAGATTAAAGGAACTGTTATAGAAGTTAAAAGAGAGTTCCATCCAAGATGGAGGCATAGATAGAAACGCTTCACTTCCTTGTACAACCAAAAGAAGAAAAAGAACAAATTTAAAAATAAGAACAACCAGAATTGCCAGAAAGTCATTTGCATGGGAATCCAACAACCAAGAAGTTAAAGAAACATTCATCCAGACTGGTAGGAGGGGCAGAGATGGGCAGCCAGAATGGAGAGGATGTGAGGTGAGGCAAGGCAAGGCAGTGGACCATGCTGGTGATCCCACATTCAAGCACAGATAAGCTGGGAGGAACAACAGGGGAGCGAGATAGACCACAAATCCCAGCATTTCAGTTTGGGGAAATAAATACTCAAAACCTCTAGCTGTAAAAACTCTGTGGGGGTTGTAGCAGTGGATGAAACTCCAGTCTCACATAAGAGTCTATTGGAGAGGCCCACAGGGTCCTAAAAGGTACACAAACCAACTCAACTGTGAATCAGCACCTGCAAGGGCACAATCTGCTTGTGGGAAGCAAGAGAAGTGGCGGAAAGTGGGACAAGAGCCAAGTAAGTGACACTGTTCCCTTTATGACCCCTCCCCCACAGACAGCACCCCAAGGCAACACAGTGGGTTGCCTAGCCCTGGTGAAAACCTAAGGCTTCAGTCCTTACTATATAGACAGGTGCTCCAAGACAAAGAAATATGGCCCAAATGAAAGAACAAATCAAAGCTACAGAAAAAATACAACTAAGCAATGAAGAAATAGATATCCTATCTGATGCAGAGTTCAAAACACTGGTAATCAGGATGCTCACAGAATTGGTTGAGCATGGTCAAAAAATGAAGGAAGAAATGAAGGCTACACAAGATGAAATAAAGCAAAATATACAAGGAACCAACAGTGAAGGAAAGGAAACCAGTACTCAAATGAACAGTTTGGAGCAGAAGGAAGAAATAAACATCCAACTATAACAGAATGAAGAAACAATAATTCAAAAAAATGAATAGAGGCTTAGGAACCTCTTGGACAACTTTAAGTATTCCAACATCGAATCATAGGGGTGTCAGAAGGAGAAAAGGAAGAGCAAGATATTGAAAACTTATTTGAACAAATAATGAAGGAGAACTTCCCCAATCTGGTAAAGGAAATAGATTTCCAGAAAGTCCAGGGAGCCCATAGAATCCCAAAGAAATTGGGCCCAAGGAGCAACACACCAAGGCACATCATAATTACATTACCCAAGATTAAAGATAAAGAGAGAATCTTAAAAGCAGCAAAAGAAAAGGAGACAGTTACCTACCAAGGAGTGCCCATAAGACTATCAGCTGATTTCTCAAAAGAAACCTTACAGGGAAGAATGGGCTGGAAAGAGATATTCAAAGGCATGAAAGTCAAGGACCTACATCCAAGATCACTCCATCCAGCAAAGCTATCATTTAGAATGGAAGGACAGATAACATGCTTCCCAGATAAAGTAAAATTAAAGGGGTTCATCATCATGAAGACTTTATTATATGAAATGTTAAAGTGACTTATCTAGGAAATAGAAGATCAAAAACTATGAACTGTAAAATGATAACACACAACTATCAACAACTGAACCTAAAAAGCAAAAACTAAGCAGATGACTAGAACAGGAACAGAATCACATAAATGGAGATCACATGGAGGGTTATCAGCAAGGAGGGGGATGGGAGAGAATGAGGGAAAATGTACAGGGAATAAGAAGCATAAATGGTTAAGTACAAAATAGACAGAGGGAGGTTAAGAATAGTACAGGAAATGGAGAAGCCAAAGTACTTGTATGTACAACCTGTGGACATGAACTAGGGGAGGAATGCTGGAGAGTGGGTGGTGGGAGCAGAGAGGAGGGGGATAAAGGGGAAAAAAACTGAGACAATTGTAATAGTATAATCAATAAAATATATTATTTTAAATGAAGTTAAAAGAGAATAGGCTTTGAAGAGATAAAATTTGTACAGAAGAGAAAGGACAGTCCAGTTTGGAGGAATATTGTGAACAAAATTTGCATATTCAAATCTCCAGGTTCAGTATGAAAAAGTAATAAATGATAAGGTTGAACAGCTAACACAGAATCAGATTGAGACCACCCTGTTGATAATATGTACACCCATTGATGTGGACACCGACTAGCAGTGTCTGCGTCATTATAAATGAAATAAAACATACACACGGACTACTGAGTCTGGTGGAGGAAAAAGGACGACAGCATGGCTTTTCTCTCAAGAGGAGCAAAAGCCCCGGCATCTGCCATGACAGGCCTTTATTCTAAATCTCCTCACATTACAAGATGGTCCTCGCTCACTCAGGCCCAGTTACAACAAAAGGAGCCAATGCCCCTAATCACATCACAGAAGAAGGATATTAGCAAATGAAAAGGCAAAAGTGGTTGAGCTAGTAACACTGGTCCCTGCAAGGCTCAGCACGGATTTTAGGAAGTTACAGTAAGCATTTCCAGGGTGAGGGAGTTTTAGCAAAGAGCAAGGCTCAAAACAGCCTAAGTATATTGCAAATCTGATTACCACGAGAGAACGTATCTGTGGGCGTGGGTCCTGTGCATCTCCAAGTGGGAGCTGGGCTCATGTACGTCATGCAGAATGGTCTGCCACAACCCATGTTAATGAAAGGCATTAAGTATTAATAGCTATTTTTATTGGTTGCTTATTCTGTCCTAGTTAACTTAAGGCTTACAAAAGTCTTATGACTAAGTGTTGTTATCTATTCTTTTTTCCAAATGAGGAAACTTAGGATCAAATTAAGTGTCTTTCCTAATAAGACAGCTAGCAAATTGTGAAGATTAAAACCCACATAACTGGTTTCAAAATCCATGATGGGAATAAGGATCAGCCTATCAGAAATAAATACTCCTGGTACCCAATTGTGGTCTCAAAATACCATTTCCTACTAAAAGGAAGCAAAGATCTTTAGAGTAATGGCTGACTCCAGGTCTGAGACAGGAAACATACAGGTGACTAAAACATCTTGTCATTCCAGATCACAAGGAAACAATGGGGGATCCCTATGGCTATGGCTCCCTGGTGAAAGAGGAACAACAATAAATATAAAAAACTGCAAGAGATTGAAACACATCAAATATTTCTAAATAATAATAAAAAACAAAAATCTCATTGGTCATCTTTGGAAGATGCTAGGGAACCACCTCCTTATTTTCAAAACTGATAAAGGGAAAGAATCAAGTTTTTTTTTCTGTCCTTTCTATATGATCTGTAGCTGTGGGTAACCAAATAGTTAATAAGGGAAAAATTTCTCTCTATGGAAGCATCCAGCTACTAAATGAAGAAAAAAATGATATAATTAGGGTATCTCTCTTTGCTAATCTTAATGAACTAAAGGATCCACATGATGATCATCAATGATTGATAATATAACCAAACAAAAAGAAAAAAAGATGACATGTACCTCCTGACAGAAAAATATAACATATATGAACTAGTACTGTCAAGAACAAATTGAATCTGAATCTCACAAAGCCTCTAGTAATTTATAGGAAATATAAGGGATAATGGAACTTTTATATAGCAGTGATACAAAATCTAGAATGTGAAAAATTATACAAATGTGTTGATGTTTTCCCAATTACAAGGAAAAAAGATGACAGACAAGGTGCCTAGAGATGAAAAAAGATTTAAGAGAAATGTCAATCGGTGTCAATGTAAAAACCTTATCTGCAATCTGATTTAAACATACTGTAAAAGCAAAACAAAGACATTTATAAGATAATTGGGGAATGTGCTTACTGATTAGATGTTTAACAGTACAGCCATCCTTCGCTATATTGAGGTTCGCTTATCGCGGCTCCACTGTATCTCGGGTTCCAACCCTCAATCGGTGAACCGCGATATAGCAAGGGACGACTGTATACTTCACTGGTGAGTACCCATATAGAATTTTATATGTTGTTAAAATTACATAGGTTTAAGAGTATAGAAAGTGTTTAAGAGCATATGAAGTGTTTATAAGAGTGTGGGAAACGTTAATAAGAGCGTAAGAAAGGTTTATAGGAGTGTGGGAAGGGTTTATAAAGCCTTAAAATATATAAATAATAAAATAAATATAACGCCGCTACTTTGCAGATTTTCACCTATTGCGGGGGTCTCTGGAATGTAACTCCCATGATAGGTGAGGGATCACTGTATTAAGTAATTACTCTAAATGTTTTTAGGTGATATAATGTACAGGGGTGGGCAAAAGTGGGTTTACAGTTGTTCATATGGAATATAATACAATAATTATTAATTACTACTGATGGGGGACTCCAGAGTTTGAAAATTTTAGTTTAAGTAATAGCTAAAAAGCTTAGTAATCAATGCATATAAAAGCTATTGTTCCAGGAACTGAAGGTATGACCCACCCTGACTCCACGAGACCATAAGCAGTTCCACCTTTGTGCCTCAGGAGGACTTCAAACAATCAAGATGGTATCTGAGCCACTGTACTCCAGGGTGAGATGACCACCACCCAGTGGCTAAAGACCACTGCCCAGGGTAAGAAGGCTGCAGTTTTTTAATCCTATTAACTTTCCCCTGAATTCCAAACCCCTTTCCTACTCTTTGTTTCACTTATAAAAAGGATCATTTTAAAATGGAATTTAAGACAGTCTATTAGGGTACAGTCCTACTGTCTTCTCAGATCCCTGACCATCTGAATAAAGCACCCATGAAGATTCAGTCCCTGTCTCTGCTTATTAGGTATGGTGGGTGACAAGCAACACAAACACCATCTTTTTCGGTCACAATACTACAAGAATAAACTTTCACATATGCACAACTTAAACCTACTTTTGCCCACCCTTGTACTGTGGTTAATCTTTCATGTGATCTTATCTTTTAACGATGCATACCGACATACTTACAGGTGAAATACTTGATGTCTGAGATCTGCACTAAAATACTCTATGAGGACTAGATTGTGGACTGGAGTAAAAGTGAAACAAGACTGGTCATGTATTGATAACTGTTGAAAGAGAGTGATGAGAACAGCAAGTTCATTACACTATTGGCTCTGCTTTGGGTGTAGTTTTTATATTCAATGGTAAAGTTAAAAATAAAAAAAATGTTTAAAACATGCTCAGAGTCTCTCTTCCTGTGATTCATGGACAGAGAGAGATAAAAAAATACTAGAGAGGAAGTAACATAAATGACAGCAGTTATGTTAACAAAAGGGGGCCTGTTTTTCCCTCCAATGCTGAGAAAAAGATACTTCACAGCTAGAAAAATGGAGACATGGTTGACTTACATCAAGTGGCCTCCAGCCCATCAGCAAAGTGAAAGGCGCATTCTCCTGCCTGTAGGAAGCCCCAGGGGAGATGGACCTGGGACTAGAAGAGGAAAAGGTTTGGATCTTGGAGATATCACTGGGGAGTTAACAAAAGGCAAATAAATACTGAAACTGGTAAATACAGTAATGTCATAGTGTCATACCTTTCCATAAATTTCTTCATAGGATTCTCACTATTACACTTTATAAATGTTTCTAAAAATCAGTAAGCCAGCATTCTTAACTGTACCCTTAACTAACAGGTTAGGTGGTCCAGAATTTTGTCGCTGGACTATAAGTCAGCTTTGATGTAGGATCACATCACATTCTAATTTCCAAAGCTGAAAAACCTCTATCTTCTGGTAATGTCAGGAACATAATTGTTCTAAAAGTATAAACCTGATCAGTTTGCCTGAGGAGCAAAGACTCCTGGCCTTTGGTTACTTATCACTCAAACTGTTGATTCTTTGGAATAGATTTTGGCAATGGTTTAGTTAATCTGAAAAAAGAGCCTCCAACTACATGAGTCAAAAGCAAACACATGGACTTTCGGCCAAGATGGAGACGTGGGTGGACACACTGTGCCTCCTCTCACAACCAAAATTAAGGACAACAAAAATTTAGAATCAAAAAACAATCAAAACAGATAGAAAATTGAATTGTACGGAAGTCTGTCAACATCCACCCAGACCAGTAAGAGGGGCAGAGCTGGCGGCCTGTGGAGAGGGATCGGCAGGAAAAAGCAGTGGCTAGCGGTCCTGGACACACAGGCAGTGGTTGGCACACCCCAGGCACACAGGCAGCGGTTACTGGGCTTGGGGAGGCAACAAGTAGACCCAGCAAGGTGCACGAGGCGACTGACCGAGGTCACACATTCGTGCGTGGATAAACCAGGCGAAAACCGGCAGTGAGACAGACCGTGCAACCCAGGGCCCCAGCGCCAGGAAGTGAGGCCTAAAAGCACCGATTGAAAACACTTGTGGGGGCTGAGGTGCTGGAAGAGACTCCCAGCCTCACAGGAGAGTTTGTTGGAGTGGCCCACATGGTCCTTGGACATACACAAGGCCACCCACATGGAAATCAGCACCAGAAGGGCCCAATTTGCTTGGGAAAAGTGGCAGAAGGGACTGGAATCTGAGAGAGAGGGGAGCAAGCGTCATTGTTCCCTCTTGGACCCTGCCCCCACATGCCGCATCACAACCCAGCAACTGGGCTGCCCCACCCTGGGGAATACCTAAGGCTCTGCCCCTCTCTACAGCCACGACCAGACCCCCCCCAACAAAAAAAAAATAAATAAAACCAAAAATGGCTCAAATGGGAGAACTGATCAAAGCCCCAGAGCCAATTCATCTAAGCCACAAAGAGATAGCCAGCCTATCAAATGCACAGTTCAAAGCACTGGTGATCAGGATGCTTACAGAATTGGTTGATTTTGGTTGCAAATTAGATGAAAAAATGAAGGCTACAATAAGTGAAATGAAGGAGAATGCACATGGAACCAATAGTGATGGGAGGAAAACTGGGACTCAAATCAATGGAGTGGACCAGAAGGAAGAAAGAAAGAAACAAACAAACAGAAAAGAATGAAGAAACAAGAATTCAAAAAAATGAGGAGAGGCTTAGGAACCTCCAGGACATCTTTAAATGTCTCAACATCCAAATTATAGGGGTACCAGAAGGGGAAGAAGAAGAGCAACAAATAGAAAACTTATTTGAAAAAATAATAAAGGAGAACTTCCCCAATCTGGCAAAGGAAATAGACTTCCAGGAAGTCTAGGAAGCTCAGAGAGTCCCAAAGAAGTTGGACCCAAGGAGGAACACAGCAAGGCACATCATAATTACATTAGTCAAGATTAAAATGAAGGAGAGAATTCCAGAAGCAGCAAGGGATAAGGGCACAGTCACCTACAAAGGAATTCCCATCAGACTGTCAGCTGATTTCTCAAAAGAGACCTTACAGGCAAGAAGGGGCTAGAAAGAAGTATTCCAAGCCATGAAAGTCAAGGACCTACATCCAAGATTGCTCTATCCAGCAAAGCTTTCATTTAGAATGGAAGGGAAGATAAAGCACTTCTCAGATAAGGTCAAGTTCAAGGAGTTTATCATCACCAAGCCCTTATTATATGAATTGTTAAAGGGACTTGTCTAAGAAAAAGAAGATAAAAAATATAACAGTAAAAAGACAGCAAACTCACAGATATTAACAACCACACCTAAAACAAAAGCAGTCTAAGCAAACAAGTAGAATAGGAGCAGAAACACAGAAATGGAGGGTTAGCAACAGGGGAGTGGGAGGAGGAGAGAGGGGGAAAAGGTACAGAGAACAAGTAGCATAGACTGTGGGTAGAAAATAGACAAGGGGAGGGTAAGAATAGTGTGGGAAAAGTAGAAGCTAAAGAACTTATGATACATGGACATGAACTAAAGGGGGGAATGTGGGTGGGAGGGGGTGTGCAGGGTGGAAGGGACTGATGGGGGAGAAATGGGACAACTGTAATAGCATAATCAGTACAATATATTAAAAATTTAAAAAAACAAACACATCAACCCAGTTCTTGCCTCTTTGCTAAAACATGGTGACATGTGTCTCTGCCCAAGTCAAAACTTACCCCTTTATCATATTCACACATCCACACAATCATCTGTATCACTAATATTATTTCTTTACTCTCCAAATACGTACCTTTGACTAAAATGTTTCCTAAAGAATTCCCACCATGCTTTAGAAATTGCAGTCCTTCCAAAAATACATTACTGACCTTTGCAACACATTCCTACCAACTGTACAACTCTTCCCAACACCAGCATCCTCTTGCCCTGTGATCTACCCATGCATCATCATCTCACGCTCAGATCTCACCTCTGCCCCCTGTCAGGAGCAGGTAATTAACCCTAAGGTGCTCTCATTGATGTTTATGGACTCTTCCTATGAATCTCAAGGGCCTACATCTAACCTTTCTAATGCTTTTCATATACGTAATGGTCACTGAACCCTCTGAGCCTCAGTTTCTCTGTCTATAAAGTGAGAAAAGCAGATGATGGACTCCAGTTACAGAGTGCATTTCTCTGAGCTCGGTAATCCCACAGCTCCATGGCATCTGGACCTGAGATTAAGCTGAGTAAGTGAATAACCCCATCACACTGGCTTCTTGTCCAGTCTCTTATGTCAATGTTCCATAGACATCCTAGCGAAGCATTTCCTCATCTGAGAATTCTACAGTTTAAAAGTCCGTGGAAGAAGTTCAGTTTAACAAGATGAGGTGTTTAATTCTGTTTGTTGTTGAGGTTGTTATTTAAGTGGATGAATTGCAACCTTATATTTGCCTTTTGGGGTCTATGTCCATGACTATAGTCTTCATGAGTTTAGTTATAACCAGGGATAAATGCAGATCTTTGTCATCACAGTGTTGTGGAAACTGTTTAAAAAGAAAAATTATTCAAGACACGCAAACAAGGCAAAAGGGCGGCTGGATGTCCTTTTGGTGTCATGTTGCAGCACTGCCCAATGGTCTGCCCGGGGATTACTTCATTCTCTGCACCATGGGTATTTGTTGGGCGTACTACTCTATGGATTAGGGTTCATACTCTGTAAACTTACATGTTAACTTGTAGATTTTTGTTAACAGAGATGTCTAACAGAGATGATACTCCAAGGGTTATGGTTTTATTGGCCCATAGGATGGTAAGAGCTTCGTTGCTAAATTAACAAACTTATGTCAGCATGTTTTTTCCTGTTTGAATAGATATGTTTTCTTCATTATAAACTAGGTAAAATTTTTACACACATTCATTCTATATTGTAAATGGGTGGGGTTAGGATGAAAGTCTGGGGTCTAGCTGTACCTCTGAAAGAACTTTCGCCCACGCTGCTTTGGCTCCACCTGCATCCCACCTTCAGAGGCCCTTCTCCCTCTAGTTCCTGAGCCTTTCTGGGGGTTCTGTGATATGGATGGTCTCACTTTTCCTTGGATTTCCACCTCACAGGCACTTGCTATTTCTACTTCATTATATCATATAGGCTATCCACCTTCCAGCTTTCAAAATGTTCTTATGTCTTATCTGCTGTCATCTTCTCTAGGGCCTTCTGTTTCCTTGCAAGGCTGTGCCTTTAAAATTTTCCTTTCACTCTTTTCAATGTTATTTAAAAAGGGAATATATATATATATTGACTATATATATATATATATATATATATATAGTCAATCTGCTTTGTTTAAGTAAAATAGCATGTGATTCTGAAATAAAAAACAAATCTATTCTTAGACCAAGCCCTTGCCTGGGCCTCCTGGGTACTTCTGACTACACCTGGGGCCATCTGTGGGCATCATCGAAACTGCAGTTTAAATGCCTCCCACACTGGCTCTTCTTATACCACAACTCCCCATGCAGTTGAATATAACTGCATTTATAGTTTTTCTTGTTCGTATCTTACTCAATTTCTGATGTTGTCTCAGGTACAGTTTTTTTCACATGTTGAATCAATATCATCAACATCCAATGAAGAGAACAAAACCTATGCTAGCTAGTTCAATAGAATAAATTTAATATAGGGAAATAATCAGTTACAGGAGTGTTGTAAGTGCTAAAAATAAGTGCTAATGAGGCTACCCAGAATGTAACAACCATAAGAAGCTACTACTGCCCAAGGGGCTTGAGGGACAGAGAAGAGATGATATTATCTGAATAGCAGCCAGGGATACCCTGTGGGAGCTGGAATGTTGAAAAAGGAACCAATCAAAAGGAGCTGGAAATGCAGCAGGGGGTGCCTGGTGGGATCTGAACCACAAAGGGTGAAGCTTCCAGGCAAGAGCTGGAACCACTGAAGAGACACAGCCGCTGTTTGACATATTCCCAAAGCAGAGATAAGAGAATCACCTTGGGCTCTCCCGGTCCCAAATTTCCATCTCCTGCCAGGGATTTCCATTGGTTAAACCTAACCAGAAGGCAGTAGATGAGGGAACCTGAGAAATGAACAGTAGTCCCTTGGGATTCAAAGCAAAAAGGGCAGGGAATGGATCTAAGAAAAACTAGGCAAAAAACCTGTACAAGAAGTGGAAAAGGAAAAATAAATAGCCAATAAATATTGAAAAGTATGTTCAACCTCATTGGTGATCAAGGAAATGCAATTTTAAGCCAAAATGAGATATATTTCACCCCACACCAAAATTTTAAAGTGTTGAATGTTGCTGAAAAATGTTCACCAGTGCAAATGCTTGTCTATACCACTGGGAGTGGAAATTGTAATGCATGATGGTGTTGTCTGATAATGTTGATGCTAACATACCTTATGCTCCAAGAATTCCACTTACAAGAACACACCCTCAGGAACATCTAGCAATGGGCACCAGGAGACACGAACAAAAATGGTCACAAAGGCACTGCTAATGACAGCAAATTACCCAGCTGGAACCTACCCAAATGTCCACAAACAAGAGAATGGATAAAGTGTGCATTATTCTTATAATGGAATATCACATAAAATATGAATGAGCTATAGCTACACGCACCAACACAAATGAATGCCATAGGCATAATTTGGAGCAAAAAGGGTAAGTGGCAAAAAAACAACAACAACTTGAAATGATTCCATTTACATAAAATTCAAAAATATACAGAGTTACATATACTGTTTAAGGAATAAAACCCATATGAGAAAACCATAAAGAAAAGAATGATAAACAATTCAGAGTGGTTCCTTCTGTGTGGGAGTAAGATACATATGATGAGGAAGAGGCTTACAAGCATAGCTACTCTGTTTTAGCTATATTTTATAATTAAAAACATGATTTTAGAGGTCCTAAAAGTCTCATTTCCCTCTCCCTAATTGTAACTAAGAAAAAATAATAGTAATATACTTTTGCATATTTATGCAAATTCCATAAGTTAGATTTCCATCTTGGTATCTTCAATTATGGCTATTGATGTTGGCCAAGTTATCTTTCCTGTTTGCCTTTTATGTGTTTGTAAAATGAGGATAATAGGATGAGTGTTAGATAGGAGAGCACATAGGAAATGCTGAGCACAAAGGCCTGGCACCCAGGGGGGATGGATGTCTGTTATTTGCTCACATCATTGCCTCAGTTTGGAGTGTCCTCCCCATCACCTCTATCTACTGACTGTTACTCATCCATGGACAGTCAACCCAGTTCCTAATGACCCTCCCTCCCACCCTAGCTCATTTTACCTTCTTTTAAATGCCTAGATGTCCTTCTCCCTGTACAATTCATGAAGCCTTTACATGTAATTATTTATTCATTCATCCAGCAAATCATGGACCTGATACTGTGAACACAGAAATTACTGAAATAGACAGAGTCATCACATTCATAGGTCCTGCAACCAGGGGAGGGAGGTAGACATTCAACAAATGAGCAAGCACATAATTATTTAATTCAACTCTGCTAAATGCCTTCAACACAAATTATGGGATGCATTGGCAACCTTCGCGGAGGAAGCTCACCTAGACTGCCGAGTCAAAAAAGATTTCTTTGAGGAAGTGACATTCAAGGTGAAACTTATAGGATACATGGCTTTCAATTGTCACCATAGATAATAAATATTTACTGGGCATCTATAATCTAGATGGAGTAATCTAGATATACATGTACCTACAGAAAAAAATAGCAGCAGAAAGAGACACACGTTAAATACCAAGTGAATACAATATATAATATTACACAGCTGTTTGGAATCCCCAAGTGTTAGGGTCCTTCTTGGAAATATTTTATACAAAATACAAAATCTGAGCAAAGCCTTACCTGGAAAGGTGGTACTGAGACAATGGAGGGGAGATAGGTATTCTTGGAATGGCATAGGGAAAATACAAATAATTGGGTGGAAATAAGAAAAAGCCAGACAGATTTAGACAGTTTGCTTGAATCAAGGCATAGGAAAGTAATTAAAGGTAAAGGATCAAATTGTAAAGGAGCTTGATTTCACTTAGATGGGGTTTCTTTTTATAGCATGTGCGTCTTCTCACTGAAGAAGAAAAAAGTGCAGACTTCTGGTCAGCGTACTGGCATAGGTAAATGCGGTACTTACATTGTCTCATAACCACATCAAAAAGAATAACTAAGCTACAGAACAACCATCATTCAGAACCCCCTAAATCTAGCTGAACAGAAGTGCTGCAACTATGAATGTAAAGAAGAAGCCACATAGAAACTGGTAGGAGGGATAAAGACATTGAATGGGCTCGTCCAACACTCACCTGTGGTGGTTTAAAATCAGGAGGGATATTTCAGCTGTGAAGGTCCCCCCTGAGAAGTGAGGGACCCAGCCCCACACCAAGCCCCCCAATCCTGGGTCCCAGTGCCAGGAAGAGAAGCGCCATAAATTCTGGCTGTAAAAACCAACAAGGATTGTGGCTGAGTGAGATGGAGGCCTTCCAGAGTCCCACGTAGTTCCTCTTAAAGGGCCCATGCATGGACTTACTTGCATTCACCCTCTCTGAGCTCCAGCACTGGGGCAGCAGTTCAAAAGGCACCAAGGACATGCAGGGAGGAACTGAAGTGTCTGGTGTCAGGGCAAGAGCTGGTGCAGCAGCTTTCTCCCATGCAAAGTGTTGACAGGGGCTATTGTTCCTTTTCTGAGCTTTTTCAACACAAACTTGGAAGGCAGATGCTGTATCTGAATCTCCATCAACCTGGCTCACACTGTTTGCCTCACCCCGGTGATTCCTTGAGATCCTACCCCACCAAATTGCAGGTCCACTCAAGCTGTTCCCAGTGTCTTTTCTATACCAATGGCCTGTTTTGGCTCATGCTTCAGACTTTCCTAAAATCTCTCAACAATCAGCATCTGGCCTCAGCATGCCCTGTACCGCTCACTAAGTGGCCCCAGGCCTGGCACTAGCAGCAATCATCCTTGGTTTGCAACTTGGCTTCTCCTGGGCACCTCTGATCCCAGCACAAGTAGCAGCCATCTGCAAATTACTTTGTAGTTCATGCTATTTAGCCCCTGGCAGAACACAGGTGATGGCTTACCTGACCTTGGTGTGCACATCCTAGAAGGTCCCAGAGCAAGTGTACCCAGTGGACAGCTTCAGACCATGTCCACAACCACCCAATTACCTCTACAATGGACCCATTCAAGGGGCAGACTCAGAGGCATCAGAGACCCACTGAAGTAAATCCTGCTCCATGGGGTAGGCTCCTGCACAGCTTATCCTCCATGGTGGTCAGTGGTCACAGCTTGTCCTTGCACCCAATCGGCCTAGGGGTAGATCCCTCTCATTTACATGCTAACAACAATCAAGGATCAACTACAACAGAAGGATGTACACAGCCCACATGGGAGGGGGGTGCATCTGGAGTACCCTGCTTGGTTGAACTGGGATGTTGTACCACTGGACCCTACAGGATACCTTGTACATTAGGCCACTCTACCAAGCCCAGAAGATGTAGCAACTCTACTGAAAACAAACACAGGGAGGCTGCCAAAATGAGGAGACAAAGAAACATGCCCCAAGTGAAAGAAAAGAACAAACTCTAGGAAAAGAATGAAACAAAATGGAGACAAGCAATCTACTAGATGCAGAGTTCAAAACACTGTTTATAAGGATGCTCAATGAACATAGGGGAAGATTTAGATGAATGTAGAGAGAACTTCAACAACATAAAAAAGGGCATTAAAACCATAAAAAAAGAACCAGTCAGAAATGAAGGATATACCAGCTGAAATGAAGAATAATATACAGGGAATCAACAGTAAAGTAGATGAAGCCAAGAATCAAAACAGCAAGTTGGAATATAGGAAAGCAAAAAACACCTGATTAGAACAGAAAAAAGACAAAACAATTTTTTTAAAAATGAGGATAGTATGAGGAACCTCTGGAACAACTTCAAGTGTACCAACATTCACATCACAGGGATGCCAGAAGGAGCAGAGAGAGAGCAAAAAATTGAAAAACTATTTGAAAAAATAGTGACAGAAAACTTCCCTAAATTGGTAAAGGAAACAGACATGCAAGTCCAGAAAGTGCACAGTCCAAAACAAGATGAATCCAAAGAGGCCCACACAAAGACACATCATAATTAAAATGCAAAAGGTTAAAGACAAAGAGAGAATCTTAAAAGCAGCAAGAGAAAAGCAGTTAGTTACCTACAAGGGAGCTCCCATAAGACTGTCAGCTGATTTCTCAACAGAAACTTTGCAGGCTAGAAGGGAGAGGCAAGAAATATTCAAAATAATGAAAACAGTGACCTACAGGATTACTCTATGCAGCAAAGCTATCATTTAGAATGAGAGGACATATAAAGAGATTCCCAGACAAGAAAAAGCTAAAGGATTCATCATCAACAAACCAGTATTACATGAATTGTTGAAGGACCTCCTTAAAGAAGCAGAACCAGAAGAAGGAGGAGGGGAGAAATAATAAAAAATATGAACAATGCCAATAAATCCATATCTCTCAACAATTGAATGTAAAAAAACAAAATAACTAAACAAGCAGATTCATAAATACAGAAAAGAACATTTTAACAGTTACCAGACGTGAGGGGTGCTCGAGGGATGGTAAGAAAAGGAGAATGGGTTAAGAAGTACGAATTGGTGGTTAGAGAAGTCATGGGGATGTAAAGCACAGCAGCAGGAATACAGTCAGTAGTGTTTTAATGACTATATGTGGTACCAGATGAGTGTGAGATTTATCAGGATGATCACTTAGTAAGTTATATAATGTCTAATCACTGGGGTGTACACCTGAAACTAATATAATATTGTATGTCAACTGTAATTGAAAAATTAAAAAATTATTTATAATTTAAAAAAAGAATAAGAAGTCAAGGCGCACCTAGGCTCCTCTGCTGAGAGCCAAACAACTGGGGCCAGCAGTGGGCAGCTGCAGGTTCCTCTGGCCTCAGAGAACAGAGGCTGGGCAAGGGGGTGCAGTTCCTAAGTTCCCAGTGTGCAGGGTCACTGGTCTAGCACATGCAGGACCCTGTGCACAGATGGTCCCCATATGCCAATACCCCACATGCTGTCCTTGCACCAGGATGCCAAGGATCAGCTTAGTCCTATCCAATTCCAATCTCTAAACATCAGAAATGTCTGGTAGCCCAATTGTTCCTGGACTACCCTCCCACCCTGCTACACCCACGATCATGGACAAGCTATGTGGGCAGGTACTGAAGCAGAACCAAAGCCACACTACCCACACTACAGCCCTCCACAGCGTGTGCCAGTTCCCACAGCCCAGGCCTGCCCACTGCCAGCAGGGCAGGGAAAAAATGCCCCGCCTCCTTTGCCCACCTGAAGTGCTGGGTCTGGACCCAGGCCCTGCCTACCACACCATCTGGCTGGGACTATGCCAGAGTCTGAAAGGCTACAGTGCCTGAAGCTTGGGGATGCTTTCCCAGACAACCGCCCTATCAGACCTTCATGGGGCTGGATTTTTTCCAGCAATCAAAGATTATCATGAAGCAGTGGCTTTGGAATGCCCACCACTTCAATGCCTCTGGAGCCTGGTGACCATGAAAATTGCTCCTCCTGAGCACAGAGGGAGCTTTTATAGGTGTTCACCCACCCGAGAGTACCCTGACCCCTGCACTTAGGAATCACAGCCAATGCAAGAAAGGAAAAAAAATTCAATGGACCCCTCTCTTTTAAGATCCTGGACACCAAGTGAAGGAGGCAGAGCCCAGAGCACAACCATCTGCCTTAAAGGCCTTAGGAAGAAACGTAGTGGTCCTTTCCTGGGCCTCTGCTCTTGATGCAACAGTGTCCACAAGAGGACACTGACCCAGAGCCTGACCACCACCCTCACTGAGCCTTCCCAGTCTGCTGCCCACTCTGATGCAAGGACACCACCAGCCCAGGCCACAGAGTCACAGCCCCAGATGGAGAATTGAGAACCTGGTGTCCCCATGGCCTTAGGTTCCCCTTAAGGGATATGGACGTGCCACTATCACCTCCTGAGACTCAAACCAACAGCTCCTTTACCCTGGTGAGCCCTGCTCTACCCCTGCATGAGTCAAGGGTTCCACCAGGTCACCTCCCCCCACACCACCTGGCAGGCCTGCGGAGCTCCAGACTCCCCGCTCCCTAGCTTGCAGTACCACAGGCAGAATCACTGCTGTGATCAATCATTCGCCTTCCTCCCACTCACCCATTCCTCCTGTCTTTTCCTGGGAACACACTTATCAGAAAGATGTCTTTCTCTCCCATTTGCCTAGTTTGTACAGGTAAAAGTTTGTTCTTATTTTAAATAATAATTATAGGCAGCATTATTATTCTTTTAAAAGTGCATTCACAAAGCTACCTACAATTTCAGGGGTGCAGATTCACCTGAATTCTTAATTGCAAATCCCTTCTATAAGCGAGTAGAATTGAAAGGATTTGAGTAAAATAAAGGTGCCATGTTCCAAACAGTGTTTAGAAGGGTCATTTGCCTGAGAGGATAACAACTGTGGGCAGTGAGGTCAGGTGAGAAATTATTGCAATATAATGCAAGCAGGAGTTCATATGGCCCTACGCTAAGGCAGGAGCTCTAAGAATTCATTAATTTTGTAATATTTATTGAGAGTTTACTCTGGGGCAGGCCTGGTGCTCAGTGTTCAGGCATGGCAATGAAGAAGATGAGACGGCTGCCCTCAAGAGCTCCAAGCTGGGCAGGGTCAGAAAGGCAAGCAGCCATAGGTGCGGAGGAATCAGAGGTTTCTTACTCAGAACTTTTCACCCCCCCTGTTCCCTAGAGAATCAAGTCAAAGTCTTTACATTATATTAACGGCACTTCAAAAAATAGCCGCAACTCACATTTCTGCTATCATTTCTGCTTAGAGCTCCCGCCACAACTATTGTCAACACACATACACCTCCACACACACATGCTCCCTGCAGAGCAGCCTCAGTCAACTGTACTATCTTCTGACACTGCATTACATTTTCCCACCAGCTGTGCCTGGTCAAACTCCTACCAATTACTCACTCATTCTTCAAGTCCCAGCTGAGATGCTGCCTTCCTTAAAGCTTCCTCAAATCTTCAAGGAGGGCAGCTTTGTCCAGTCTCCCCATTCAGTCTGCCCTGAGTTAATGTGTGTGCCTCTCAGTCTTCCCTAGTACTCAGTCAGGTTGAGAGGGCAGGGATGTTGTCTTCCTATCTTGTCCTGGGAGGGGCCCAGTTCCTGTGATGGCAAATGCTCAAAGTATCTACCTAACTGAAAGGTGGGAGCCTGAAGGAAGGAAAGAGCCAAGGTAAGATTGGAGCTATCAGCAAAGCCTTGGCATTTGGAATCAGGAAAGACAAGGTAGATGTTCACCTCTTTGTGAAAGAATTCACTCTTGCCAGGCAGGGATGGAGGTCATCCTGAGTACACACCAGGTGTTCAGTAAGCATGGGGTTTAAAAATATAGGACCTTCATATCCAGGCAGCTTAGCTCACCCTGTTTGTAATGATAGCAGTTCTCACAGGGGGAGAATAAATCCTACTCTCACAATTGCCCGTTTTGGGTGCAGACTTCCACATTTCTAATGGATTATTATTAGTTATTATTATTAAATTATTTTTTTAAAAGAGCTTATTTGCAAATATCAAATGTTTATATATCCTAAATCATCGCTGTAAGTATTGTACGGTCACTCGAATAGCTTTCTTGCTTTTAATTCTATTTTATTTTATTTTATTTTATTTTATTTATTTTAGAGAGAAGGGAAGGGAAGGAGAAGGAAGGAAAGAAATATCTATGTGAGAGATACATCTACTGGTTGCCTTTCACATGTGCTCCCATGGGGACAAAGCCCTCAAGCCTGGCATGTGCCTCTATCCGGAATCCAGCCAGCGACCTTTTGGTTTGCGGGACCATGCCCAATCAACTGAGCTTCAACAGCTGGGGATCTTGCTTTCAATGCTTTAGTAACCGCGGGTCACCTGCAGTGTGCATGACCTCACTTTTGTTTGTTTTATCAAAATATGCAAGACGCTGCCAAGGTCGACTGAATTATTTGGCTTGTCCACATTTGCACCAGGAAGGATGCACATTTCCCTCTTCGGGGTAGGAGAGGATGTGGGTGCCTTTCCAACCCAGCCGCGCAATGAAGAAGCCATCCCTGACAGAGGTGCGTTGGGCAGAAAACAACGCAGTAAACTGACGAAACCCACCTACACGGGCCAAGTCCCAGCAAATATTGCATCTCCTAGGCTTAACTGATGAAGAGGCGGGACCCAGGACCCCTAAGCCAAGTAGTCTGCGCCGGGCTCAGCTCTCTGGCTGTGCACTAACTTCCCGTCTCCTCGTGGGTCTTGCCTGTAGCAGGTGCTCAGAGCTCCAGGTGCGTCATCTTCCCGCCTCCTAACCCTGCTCCGCCCCGCCCTGCCCGGGACCCAAGACACAGTGATCTAATTGGTTGAGGGCATCGGGGGAGGAGCTGGAGCGCCCCGGGAGCCTAAAAGCAAAGACGCCGGTGGGGCAGATCGAGCGCACCCAGAGGGCTGCGTTCCGCTTGTGCCGGAGAACCAAGTTGGACCGCTGGGGCCGGCTCAGAATGGGGACCCGCTGGGCGACCCTTCGCCGCGCGGCAGCGCTCCTCGTGCTGCTCCTTCAGTGCTTCCAGCTGGTGGAGTCCACTGGCAGCGCAGGTAACCGCGGGTGCCTCCGCCCACCAATAGGCTAGGGGCCTCGATGCTGCTAGGTCTGCTGACTTCCCTCGGTTCGGTTTAGTGCTGAGCTCCAGGGTCACGACATCTCTGCTTTCCTAAGGTGTCTGGAGCCGGACACCTGTGCCGAAGGAGTGGTCTAGGGAGAAGGTGTTCGGTTGCCTTCGCCACTGTGAGCAGCATAGGGAGCTCCATTGCCCTCCGTGTGGGAGGAGGAAGGGAGTTGGGGGAGGAGGAGGGCAAGGCAGGGTGGGGCGTGGGAATGCAGGGATTTTCTGGGGCTGAGGACTAGGAGCCCAGGGGAGGGGAGGGGAGGCGCACCCCCTGTCTTCTGGGCCCCTTCTCCCCCGTCCTTTCCTCCCCCTCTCCCCCTCTAACTTGCTTCCCTGGGGAATAGGGCTTTTCAGTGCTCCTCTGGTCCCATGCCGCCTGTCTCGCTCCTCCTTTGCCCCTTGGTCACCATTGCCATTCAGTGTCCAGAGGCGCTTTTCACTCACTGCGCCAATGATAATAATGATTTCCCGACTTAACTGTGCCCATGGATGCACGTGAAAGAGGAAGTCAGGCTAAGCCATGTCTCCTAAAGTAATCATGACCAGTACTCTGTTACGATATCATACCCCAGTGCCTGGAGCAGTGGCCTTTTCCTCTCATTGGCTTATCAGCTCCAGATGATCCCCACTTTGGAGGGCAGGTCGCCCGCCTGGAGTTTCCTGCCTCTCCCTGCGGAAGAAGGACCAGTAACTACGCCCTTAGCTGATGCTCTAGCTAGTGTCAGCCTCACCAGCACCCTTGGCAGCAACCTGAGTTTGCTTTTACTTTCTCTTTTTGCCTTGGCTGAAGACCAACATGCAATGAGTGAGCAGTCCTCACCCACCACTACTGTCATCTCTTATGTATGAGTAAGTAAAAGATGACCAAGGAAGCTTTTGAAAACTTCACATTGCTTGTGGCTCTTGTTTTATTGGCAGCTAAAATAAGCTTCTACCTGAGTTAGGCTTTTTTCAGCGGGTGCTTGGAAGAGGTTTCTCAGAATGTCAGTGGAATCACCCTATCTACAGCAAGGCCCCTGCTCTGCCTTTGACCCTCCATGTTGGAAGCTACCAAAAGTCACTTATTGTCTTAAGAATTCTATTCTGCCTGCCCCACAATCCATGGGGAAATTTCTTACTGAAGCAAGTAACCTATAGTCAAACACACTAACCTTTCAGTCACTAACCTCCTGGTTTCCATCTACATCTGTTGTAGCCTAATCTATATTTTGTCTCCCCCCCCAAAATTCAAGATTTCCTTAACTTTTGCAATCTGTATAATCATTGGCCTTTCTCATCAACCCAAAACAAAGAGCAAGGGATTAACTCCATTCTCCCTACTCTAGGTCCTCGTATTTGTTTTTTGTGCATCCTCCCTCCCTCTCAGCAGCTGCTCTGGTTGGCTTTCTGATACCCTCAGAACATATTTGTGGCCCTATCACAGAAAACACTGGAATTTTGAAACCCCAGCCATTTAGGTAGCTTGTTTGGCAGTCTGTCAGCTTCATGATGCTTGTAATGGCGTGTTTCTCATCACATGTAGTGGCTAGGCTTGGGCAGGTGGTCTTGGTTGCTCAGATGTTCAAGGAGTACCTGTAGCATCTGAGGTACTCCTCGGGTGTTCTTGGGGAAATGCCAGTTGTTTAGTTTACTTATTTGCCTCCTTGGAGATCTAACACCTTGAAGTAAACCAATCTCTCAGGAAGAACTGAGACTCTCCCCAGCCCACACCAGTCAATCTGCACTCCATAACTTTCTGACTCCTAGTGGACTGCCATGGACCCCACTGTCACTTCAGGGCCTGTTTTTGAACTAGCAAACTCAGACTTCCAGTTGTCACCTGCTGCACCTTTACACCCTGCACACATGGTAGTGACTCTACAAAATGCTCCACGGTGTGAGCTGTGGAAGTTCCCCGTTGTTAAAAATGTTGCAGTCTTTCCTTCCAGAGAATCTTCCTCTCCATTTGCCCGTGGTTATAAAATGTTGATGTTCAACTTCTCTTTGGAATGTGCAAAACTCTTTGGTTTAGGTCTCATAAACTAGAAATTACTTAATGATGACACAATAAGAGCTGGTTTTCCTTTGATGGATGTGGAAACACTAAAAATTCATTTTCATGTATGATAATGCTGACTTAGCCATTTCCTCTCAAGCACCACTAGAATTTTTACATAAAATGATGCATATAAAAAGTGCTACTGGGGGAGGGAGGATTGTTTTTGTCAACCTTGCCTTTTGGAGGTAAACATTAAACTTCCATTTAGGCCCTGGCTGGTGTGGCTCAGTGGATTGAGCACAGGCCTGTGAACCAAAAGGCCACCCATTTGATTCCCAGCCAGGGCACATGCCTGGGTTGCAGGCCAGGTCCCCAGTAGGGGGTGTGTGAGAAGCAACCACACATTGATGTTTCTCTCCATCTTTCTCCCTCCTCCTCTCTAAAAATAAATTAATTAATTAATTAAATCTTAAAAAAATAAATAATAAAATTCCAGTTAGTACCAGTATAAAGTTGTTTAGTGAACAAGGTACAATATAAACCTATTAATAAAGAATCTGTTTTACAAATTTCTCTAATTACATTTTTACAATGTAATGCATTTGTGAAATATTTTATATATCCTTATTTAACAAATTTTCTAAATAAGAAATTATTTTTACACCTTCTCAGTTTTTCTTCCCACACTACAACCTACCATCCCAGCAGGGTCACAGACCGAGGCAGACTGAACAGCTCTTGCTAAGGAGAGGGAAAGATAATAGGGAGTTATCACAAGAAGATGAGATTCTCCCCAGCTTAGATGTTATGTATGAATGCTTACACATACATTATATATGAAGGCTCAAAACGTTTCCTTAAATTATATCAATAATTAATACCTATGCTAAGTTACCAGTGTAGGTGTCAAACAGTGATGTTCATACTAGGGTAAAAGATAGGTTTAGAATAAGGCAAGTAGCTAGAAGCATAGGTGTTGCAATTAGGTAAGAAGCTGGCAACTCCTCTTTAACATAATTACTCCATGCGGCTGCACCTTTCCCGTTTGAGGTTACAGCCACAGAACTGAGAGCCCAGGAAAGAGAGAAATAAGACTACGTGAGAGGAGAAGTTTTCAGCAAGGGTTCAGCAAGAGTTCCTACAGCTTGTCAAGTCTCCAGGGGTCCCAGAATAAATAGAAAAGGGTTTTTTTCTCTTCCAAAGAATATTTATAAAGTAGCATTGTCACCTGAGTGAACATGCTCAATACAGATGGGATTAGAATGACCTAAAATGCCGCTAGCATTAGTATGACATAATAAAGTTGTGCACATCTGTTCAAGAGCAATGTGCAGTGCGTACCTCCACGTTCACTGCAGCGTTATCTACAATAGCCGAGATTTGGAAGCAGCCCACGTGCCCGTCAGTACATGAGTGGATAAAAAAAGCTGTGGTACGTTTACACAATGGAATACTACTTGGCTATAAAAAAGAAGGAAATCTTATCTTTTACAACACCATGGATGGATCTGGAAGGTATTACACCAAGTGAAGTAAGGCAGCCAGAGGAAGACAAATACCACATGATCTCACTTCTATGTGGAGTCTAATGAGCAAAATTAACAAACAAAATAGAAACAGACTCATAGATACAGAAAACAGACTGACAGCTGTCAGAGAGGAGGGGATTTGGGGGCTGGGTGACAAAGGTAAACAGATTAAGAAAAAGAATGCTCCCAGAGATAGACGACAGTATGGTGTTTACACAGGAGGAGGGGGTGGAGGAGGTGGAAACGGGGAGGACACATGGCGATGGAAGGAGACCTGATTTGGGGTGGGGAACACACAGTGCAACATACGGATGATGTGTTACAGAATTGTGCACTTAAAATCTATATAACTTCATTAACCAATGTCACCCCAATAACTTAAATAAATTTTTTTAAAGAAAGAACAAATGCAGTGAACTTAGCAGAGACCAATAAAACCTGCAAGACTAAAAAAACTATCTTGTGGAAGCATAGGATGTTAGACTTGGAAGTGGCTTAGATATCTTATGCTCCACCACTTTCATTTTTCATTTGGAAATACAAAGACCCAGAGGTAGGTCCTTTAATCTAGGACCCCTAACTCATTGCACTGCCACTGTACTAAGAGCCACAGCTAATCCTTTGGATTCTGCAAAGGCAACTTGGAAATCTAGAATTCCAAACTGCAAAGGTAGGCAAAGCTGCTGCCAGCCCAGTTCACCAGTTTAAGGTTAAGGTCACAGAACTGAGAGCCCAGGAAGGAGAGAAATAAGACTGCATGAGAGGGAAAGTTTTCAGCAAGGGTGGCAGCCACCCATTTTTTTCTGTAGGAGCAGACTTTTTTTTTTTTCTACAGCAACTCCTGGTACCTGGGAACACAAGATTTATTTTAGTGATATGAGAGATAATAGTTTGGGAAAGAGGTATACCCTGGGACTGAGCGGCTATTTGATGTATGAGAGAAGGACATTAGAGAAAATGCGAGTGATAATCTTCTAAGATAGAACCGTTTCTTTTTTTGTTTACTATCTTCCCAAACTGTGTCCACAAAGTAGAGAATGGCAGAGTGATGTCAAGGAAGAAAGAGTGAGGGATGGAGGCTGCTATGGCAGACATCCTTAGCTGCAACCCTACACAATAGTTTAAAATACAGAAATAACTTAAAGTTTTAAAGGATTTTGTTGTTTCTCTTGTCACTGCTGCTGCTGCTATTTAAAACATGAAGTTCTGTCCAAAGTTCAATTTGGAATTGGATTTAATTTTATAGCTGTTATTTATATAGTTAAACTTTCCCTCAAGTCTTTGGTATGAAAATGTTTAACTCTGAAAGCATGAATTATTATTAGAAAAAGTGTTTAGTGTTAGTAAAACCATTGATTGTGAAACTAGCATCAGAATGAAAGTGCCTTTTGGGAACTAAAATTTCATGGGTCCTTCTGCTGAATACTTTGGTTCATTGATAACAGTTATTTCAGTTTGTCTGAAATATTTCAGCTTTACTCTCATCAACATGAAGTTCTCTGCTATAACTTCAAAATTTTTTTCTTTGTAAAAGCACTGATCAAATTGTTCGGTTGTTATTTGCTGTAGCAGATGTGACTGTTACTCCACGAACTTAGGTGTGAAGAAACAATTTATTTTCATAATGTCAAATTAAAATTTATTCATAGGTTCCATTTAGCCAAGTTACCAGAACTTCAGTTTCTGTCATTACTGAAGTCTTCCCCAGCTTGTGCAAGGGCAGTTTCAGTGAAGTTCCTCTCTTTAGCCTTACAGCTCACACTGATTCCTTCTGAGTTTTCCATTGTCCACACCTACTAGGTCTTGAATCCTGTGACTCAGGTGGTTGCTGGAGTTCAGGTTTGGGCTCCCCAGGTGACCCACACAGTAAGCCTCTTACCCCCAGCCCCTCCCCAGGGGTTTCCCGTCACCTTCCTGGAGGTGCCATGATGGCGTTGGCCACAGATTCCCCCCTACCCTCAGAACCTAGACCTCTGTTTCCCCTCAACCCTCAGGAGTCTGCCCCTGTCCTCTGAGACATCTTAATGTCATGCAGTAATTTATCCTGTCATGGTAAAGTGTAAGCAAGACAGAATTGTGGTCCTGGATAGACTAAGGACAGTTCTCATTGACTGTAGACCACCTGCCTAAAGGAGATGGAAACTAAGGAGTTTCTTTATCTTGTTAAATAATGGGGGAAAACCTTTCATGAAATAACAATAACATGTATATGTACCATTCTAAGTGTTTTGCATGTATGAGCTCATTTTCTCCTCACATCTACTGTATGAAGTACTATTTTACAAAGCAAGAAACTGAGGATCAGCAGCTACGCAATTTGCCCTGATCACATGGCTAACAGGTAGCAGAGGCAGACTGTGAACCCAGGCAGATGGGCTGCAGAGCCCAGGCTCTTCCCCCACACTGTACTGCCTCTCTGGTCACTGCTGCCCTCTGACCCTGTGCAGGACACTGCAGTTTATACAGCTTGGAGGGTATGGACGGTTCCACAGTGTTCAGACTCTCCTCAGCAAAGCAGGGTCCAAGGCATATTAACCACATGATCCAGAATCCTGAAATGTCTTCTTTGACTGTCTGTCTTGATTCAGGTAATGATCCATTCACCATCGTCAATGAAAACACGGGCAAGTGCATCAAGCCACTGAATGACTGGATAGTAGCAATGGATTGTGACACAACCCAGGGCATGTTGTGGAAGTGGGTGTCCCAGCATCGGCTCTTTCACTTGCAATCCCAGAAGTGCCTAGGCCTAGATATTACCAAACCCACGGATTCCTTGAGAATGTTCAGCTGTGACTCCAATGCCATGCTGTGGTGGAAATGTGAGCGCCACTCTCTGTATGGAGCTGCCCAGTCCAGGTTGGCTCTGAAGGATGGACATGCCATAGCAAGTACAAATTCATCTGATGTCTGGAAGAAAGGAGGCTCCGAGGAAAGCCTTTGTGACCAGCCTTACCATGGTGAGTGTTGGAGAAGAACTTTGATGTTGTATTTGGTAAATGTGACATTAAACACGCTCAACTGACCAGGAAGGTGTACACTGGTAAGGGCAGTGAGCCAGCCTTCAGTTCCAGGCACTGGGCAATAACTCAGAGCTATCCCTGTGAGGTCCATGCTATTTTCCCCTGTTGCAGACAAGGCTAGGAGAGGGTACATGCCTATCGGAGGTCACACAGATATTCTGTGGCACCCTGGGACTGAAAATCTCCCTGATGTATGGGTATATGTTTACATACTTCTATGATTACATGCTGAACTCTGGGGAAAGTTAGAGTGATAGGAAAGCCTCCATACAGTATAAAAGTCCAATGATGCAGAAAAATCAAACCTAAGTTACAAAAGAAGGGAAAAAAAGAGAAAAAGCACATACACCTTTTCTAATCTGCAGATTTTGATGTAATGGAAAAGTTTTAGAGCCTTCTGTGGATTTACGTACTTATTGTTATTTTTGGTGTAGCTATTACACTTTGGTGCTTGTATTAATTCCACGTTTTAAGACTGGACCTTGTCTCAGTCGCTTCCAAAAATGAGTACATGATTATTACCTTTTGGTGTGTTGATTGTGAATTTTGTTCTGAATCTAGAAACTGGATCATCAGGAATTTCCAAGTTTAAAAAGAATGAGTAGATTTATTTTTTAAACCTCTAAATGTCAATACTCTCACACAAGCAAATCTTTTTTTTTATTATGTTGTTTGTTGTTCTAAATTACATTGGATGTTGAGATATAAATATTTCGTTTTGTTGTTTTTGAGATATATATCTTTAATTTTCTTACAAGTCTTAACTATTATTTCACCTTTGATCTTCTTTGTAAATTCATATAGCTTTACAGAGACTTACTTCTCTTCTGTTAAAGCTCATTTAAGTACAACCTGGCCTCCCATCCGTCCCCTTCTCCACACAGGTTTGTGTCTGAGGTAACCTCTTTCCACTTCCTAGTGAAGATGCAGCTGCCTCTGAGAAGTCAGGTTCCACTGTTACAGGGAAATACTAGCGAATTTGGGGTGGAGTTTTCGTCTTCTTCAATCCTTGACCCTTGAGTAGTTGCACAGGCCTGTTTCTGCTAGTCAGCTTCCTCCTTACCTTACAAAGCAAGTGCTTTCCTGATACCACTCAATAGCAGGTTTGAATTTTGTGCTGGAGAGCCTTTCTCCAACTTGGCAACTAAGAGAAAACATGGAACCAAACAAAATACCTTTTGAACTGGACTTGACTTGTTTCATTGTATTTGTTCAAGGATCAGAAAGGATAATTTTCTTGGCAGGGCTCTTTCTGTCTCTTTTCACCAATTCTTTTGAGGGGTACAGTCCCCTCAGAATCATAATCATAAGTCCATTCAGTTCCCCAAATGTCTCCATTTCAATATAACTGGTTTTCTTCATAATCCAATGTGTTTTATTTTGTGCATTTATAATAGTCTTCTGAGAAGGGGGCCTGAGCACTTCCCACAGCTGCTGAAGTGACCACTGGCCCCCAAAAGGTTAAGAACCCACCTTAGGGCACCACCCCAGAGAGAGTCAAACAGGCATAAAGTTTTCTCGACCTTACCAAATACAATATTTAGGACACTATATTTTGAAATAAGAGACAGAGGTTTCTAAGAGAAGGCACATGTAGTTCTGACTTGTCAACACATTCCTCAGGTTTTAACTTTCACAGAGGTCAGGGCCAAACCTGCCTCTTCCTTTCCATTCCTCTCTGGGTGACTGGTACCGTCCAAGTCACATATGTCAGAAATGTGTAAGTCACCCTAGAGTTGTCCTGATTTCCTCTCCCACCATTCAAGTTCAGTCAAATGTTAAGTCCTAGCAATTTTACTCTTTTAAATTTATGTAGTTCCTGCCTGTTGTTAGGTTGGAGACTGCTGTCTTCCGTTAGGGACTTTCTCTAGGACTGCTTGCTCAGACTCCCCACGTTGGACCTTGCCCCCTCTTCTATCTCTAACTATATAGAGGCAAGAAAGATAACAAAGTGAAGTCCAAAGTTACTAAGCTTGTTACAGCAAAGCAGAGCCACAGCTCAACACCAGAATTGTGTTCCCCAAATATAGCTACTTTATTTCTGACATGGCTTTTGCTATATAATTTTTTTTTTTACTTCTAATATAAGAACATTTATTTGCCATTGTGTTCTGGGTTGCCCCTCTCCCCAAACCTGATCCTGTGTGAGTCATGTTCATCAGAGAAAACTTTAGCTGTAGACATTTTAAGTATAAACTGCTTTGACTAGCATCCAGATATGTATTTATTTCATCAAGATATCTTGGCCTTGCTAGCCCTCTTCACATTTTGAACATTTGGTGAGTTATGCAGAGGAAATGGACTTTTAGTGGAGTCACGGCTAGAGAGCTCTCTGGATTTTGAGCTGTTCAGAGCCTGCCAACTTTTTTAAGCATTGAAGATATTTTGTCTAATAATACCTAAAAATTTTATATTAATTTTGCATGTAAATGTCTCATCTTTTTAAAGGCTGTATCCTCATAAGTCCACACATTCAGAGAAGATTCTTCTCAGAAAAGCCTGAGAAGGCAGCCATTGAGTTTACAAGAATCTTATATGTCAAGGATTCTAATCAAAGAGCCGGGGTTCCTTTCACTTTCAGCTGAGCTACTGGAAGATCCTCTTAACTATTCGTAAACTGGGGATTTCACAAACCAGTGTAGCACCTGCCCTACTGAACTCAGAGGCTTACAAAGTAGAGCAAGTGAAAAAGATGTATGTGAAAGCACTTTGTATGAGAAACACAAGAATTTGGGGGAAAAAAACCCTGATGCTTCTAAAAGTAACAGTCATTATGCTCAGGGACTCTCCTATTAAGTGCTGTAATATAAGAAGAGAAATTGGTCATGAACTTTTGAGAGTCTGGGAATGGTTAAAAACAAAACTTAGGTAATAAGCAGGATCCTTATAAAATATAAGGACAGTTTACTCTTTAACAGAAATACCATATTCAGAACCATTAAGATGTCAAGGGAAAACAAAACCAATGTTCCTTAAAAATTTGTTTTGCAAATAAAAACATCTAAATTATTTTTACCTTTGGGTACAGTGCTGCTTAATACATTCTAAACTGTTAAGTCTCATGCTTCAGTTAAATGAACATTTGAGAATAATAAAGGATGTTGAATGAAATACTATCTAAGTACACTGCCATGAAAATATATGAGACAATCTGAGGGACCCTAATAGCCTGGTAAAGGGTTATTAGATCTAAATAGTCATTATTTAATCTGGTAATAACCAGAGTTTTAAACAATTTATAGATGTGAAAAAAACAATTTATAGATGGGGAAAAAAAGTGGCCGAATTAGTTATAGGGTTTGCTATTCTATAAAAACACCTTTCCAAGAGATCTGTTATCTACATAAGTATTCAGCACTTTCTCTAGTATTTCCAGACATATTTGGAGTAATTTTTAAAATAATTTTTGAATAGGTTAGAATAATTTTTCAGTTCCTCTCTGTGTGTGTTCCAGGGGAAATTATTAAAATGAAAAAAAAAAAAAGCCAATTCTACAGTCTTGCAGGTCACCAGCTGATCCTGTGACTACCCAGTTAAAGCTGGTTCTTCTTTCATAATCTGAATTATCATGTCCTTTCACTCTCCAAAAACCCACTCAGAGATCCAGCAGTTCTTCCTCCCACTTCCTCAAAACCCACAGCCTCACTTCTACCACCAGTCTGTGAAGAATGCGAACCAACTCAGTAGTTGGTTCCAAAGTCTACAGCCACCTTCAGTGATTCCAAGGTATTTTTCTGACCCCACTCTTACTAAAGAAAAGAAGTTAGAGTATACATTTAAGCTCAGGCAGGGGACCCCTTTGGGGGAAATACTCTGCCAGCCACAGTAGTCAACTGATCCTTACTTGACCAAGCCATGGTTTTTCAGCTGTTCATCGTATCACAATAAATGATGTCTTACGTGTATTATCTCATTGAATGCTCATGTCCACAGCCGCACAGTTGGTCAGTGGGGGAGCCAGCATTCAAGCCCAGACCTGAGCAGTCAGCATTTGTGCTCTGAATTTCCACACCATACAGCTTATCCAAATACTGTATTCTCATAAGTGAAAACAGCTATCTTTCTTTCAAAGCAGGTTTTTAGAAATTAGTTAACAGACGCTGATTACTCGGTTATTAATTCTCCTTTCCTCTATTTCCACCCAACCTACAGAGATATATACCAGAGATGGGAACTCATATGGGAGACCTTGTGAATTTCCATTCTTAGTTGCTGGGACCTGGCACCATGAGTGTATCATTGACAAAGATCACCATGAGCCATGGTGCGCAACCACCTTAAATTACGAATATGACCTTAAGTGGGGAATCTGCTTAAACCCAGGTATGTATGAGCGAGTAAACTTTATATATGGAAAGAAAAGGATATCATTTCCACGAGGCAAAAGGGAAAAGGAAGAGTCCAAAATGATTCAAAAATGGCTGCAACAAATATTATCCTAGGGAAGGAGTATATATTTGAGAAAAGAGGGAGAACTAATGTGTGACCATGAACCTTTCAGAAGTAGCCTGGGAAGAGAACAAAGACAGTGTGGTGTCCTAGAAGACAGATGGTGAGAGAATGTTCTTTCGCACAGATACCTCAGGGAGTGGAAGTGGAAAAGGCATGGGCAATTAGGAAATTGCTGCTGACCTTCAATAGAGCAGTTTCAAAAGGCTAGTGGTCATAGAAGCTGGGTTATAATGGGCTGAAATGTGAACAGAAGGTGAGTAAACCCATTGTAAGTTTTATGGGGAAAAAAAGAGAGGGAAGAAGGTGGTCTGAGGGGGAGGTAGGCTAAGGAAACACTTTTAGGATGGCAGACACTTAAATATGTTTAAGGCCTGAAGCAAAGAGTGGGGGCCAAAGAGACATATCCCTGACTCTCAATATTGGTGAATTGTTCCCTCTGTTATTCCTATATATTGATCAAAGCATTTTTTTTCTAATTGCTTCTTTTTTCTAATTGACACAAACAATTCAGGATGTGCTAAAAAATTGACTGTTCCTACAGGAGGGGGGGTGCGGTGGGGGAGACACCAAAGTAGCAGTTTTCATCAGTATCTGGTATATAGCAGACAGATTTTCTTGCCAGTCAGGTGAGTGTTACAGGGGCTCACAATAACTGACATGTGGTAGATACTTAAGAATTATTTTTAAAGGGCAGTAGGTTGGAAGAATATGTAGTAAAGAAAAAGAGAACAGCTCCAGACCTTAGTAATAATACTTAATACTTATAGGGCCCTGCCAAGTGTTAGGTACTACTCCATCGTGAGCACTCAACCTGTACTCACGATGGCAAGCCTCGTACATCCCCATTTTGCAGATGAGCAAAATGAGGCACAGAGGAGTTAAGTTACTTGCCTAAGATCACACAGCTAATAGATATCAGTGCTAAGATTTAAAGCTAGGAAATCTAGCCCTGAGGTCCTGTCCTAAACAATGTAGTGCTCTGCCCTATTCAGCAGCCAACCTGGTGTTCTAGTAAAGCGGATCCCTCTTTGAGGGAAGTTGAGCTTCAGAATGCAGAGTTCTAAACAACTTGAGTTTATATTGAGCCAATGGTCCTCAGACTTCAGGATGCAACAGAATCTCTTGGAGAGTTTGTTAGAATACAGATTTCTGTGGCTCACCTCCAGAAACTATAATTCTATAGATTTAGAATGAGGCCCAAGAATTTGCAGTTTATTGAGTTCCCAGATTATGCTAATGGTGCTGGTTTGGGACCACATTTTGAAAATCACTTTTCTAGGCAGTGACATAGGCTTTTAAACCCCTGGAACACCTGAAAGGTAAAAAACCAATACTGTATATTCTTCCACTGTCATTAATAAGCAGAGTTCGGTCAACCAGGCACCAGTTTCATTTAAATACCCCCATAGTATGGGTCAGAAAGCTTAGATGTGAAAGGGAGCTTAGAGGTTATCCAGCGCAAACCCTCACTTCTCAGGTGAGAGGCAACAAACCCAGCCAGTGTCGGACCCCATTCATGTAGAGGCTGCTGGAGATCCCAGGATTCCTGGCTCTTATTCCCCAGCATCTTTATTCCACTCTGCCTTGCTGCCTTGACTGGGACGTGTCTCAATGCCTTTAGCCTCCTTTAGGTCGCAGTGGATAGATTTTTAATGCATTCCTATGCCTTCCAGAGTTATTTTTAAGGAAGAAGCAAGGCTGGGAGTTTTTAAAATCTAAGCACTGCTAAACCATCAAGATTTTCTTTTATAATAAACACACTGCTATTCCACTGGAAGCTTCTGGATTTATAAGCATAGGGCCTCAGTGGTAATAAGGAACCCTTAGGCAGTATACTTATAAATCCACCTATTTTGTTTTCACCACGTGTCATAGCAACCTCTGTTGCTATTTATACCATGCAAAAGTGGCCGAAGGAGCAGTGTCAGCCATTAAGAAGATCAATGGGCCAGATTGAGAGACTGGAGCTCTCAGTATAGCTCTGCCATAGACACCTCTGCACATTAGCCAAGATGGTATCTAAGGACCCTTCCAGCTTGAAAGGCCATGTGATATGTGTGACTGGTTATGGAAAGGCCCCTCGGAAACCCCCAGAGTGAAGTCTGAGAACACATTCATGGTGCCTGCATTGGATTTTTCCCTCTTATAAAGAGCACATGGGAATCTCTGAGTGTGTTTTTTGAGCCAATTACATCAAGACCTGTATGTATTGTCCAGAAAAGAACTTGAAAGTTTTCCCTGAAATGCTGTATGCTTTTTAAATATTTGTTAAAGAAAATAATATGTACATTATATAATGAACATGTATGTTTGTATACATATGCACACATATGTACATATGCATATATAAATGTGATTGTGTAATATTAATTATATATTACATATTGAATTCTATTAAAATATTAAGGAGAAACTTGGACTGAGTTTCCCAAATAATGTAGTTACTTGGGCTCTAAATCTCGAGCGTTTAAGCAGCATGTCCGCATGCAGACGTCCACACACAGTGGTGTCACCGCCGGCCACAGGCGCACCCCTCCACAGTCAGCCATCATCTTCAAGCGAGCTTGTTTTCCATCAACGCGGGGGTTTAACAAAATGAGCACAGTGGAAGTCTCCTAACCTTAGGCACAGGACAGGTGTGGGATAAAGTATGTCCTTGTCATTGATGGGGGATAAAGGGAAGGTGGACAACAAGAGAGTAGAAACTTGAATCAGCCCAAATCATTTGGGGTCCTGTGATTTCAAATTTTTTTTGTAACCAAAGAATCAAAATGTAGTCTAGTTAAGCAAGAAGCCCCGACTTAAGCATATCCCGAGTATGCAAATTGAACTGCAGTGTTTATAAGCATTCTAAGTAATAGAAAACCTTATGCCCTTTATGATCACTAACACATCTTTTTATCAACAGAAAATGGCTGTGAAAATAATTGGGAAAAGAATGAGCAGAATGGAATTTGCTACCAGTTTAATACTCAAGCAGCTCTGTCTTGGAAAGAAGCTTATGTTTCATGTCAGAATCAAGGAGCTGACTTACTGAGCCTCAGCAGTGCTGCAGAATTAACATATCTTACAGGTAGGTTTAACTTGCATGTGCTACAGCAAATTGCCGAAATCCTCTATTTTCATATCCAGGCATGTTGTTTTGTGTATATATTTTTCTCTCTTCTCTTGGAATTTAAACTTCAGCACTGAAACCCACAAGCAAAAATGTACTGAAATAATCTTGTTCCATCCATTGGAAAATGCATCTTGTAATGGAGACTAAAAAAGGTTGATGTTCAGCAAGTGGGGTGAGGTTGCAAGATTAAGCTGCTACCCTAAGCCAAAGTGACAGGATTTTTAAAAGGTGAACATTAAACTGTCCCAACCCTGAAAAGTGGAGAATGTGAGGAAGGTAAAGAAGACGGCTGAGGCAAACTGGATGGCCTTGGCGAAAGGCCTCGTGTTGGGTGAACAAGTGCAGTCTTCGGGGGCAAGGAGAGTTTTAAGAAACCTTAAAGTGGTTTAATGGCATGGACACATGGAGTGGATAGGATTTTGTTTTGTTTGTGGGGTGGTGATGATAATTTTTAAGTTTTTAAATAGGAAAACATCATTTTAAAACATCATATAGACAAAATAGAAAGTAACTTAACGGAGACCTGTGCAGCCACCACCCTGCCTAAGTGTACCCTCGCACGGTAACGTTTTGCCGTACTGCTTTATGTGGATTGATTCCCTTTCTCTCTCTCTTTACTCCTCTCTCCTTCCCTGCTTCCCTCCCTTTAGAGAATGAAATGTTAGCAGAGTTCAAGCCCCATGCCCGCCTTTCAAAATACCATCCCTTGAGTGCTTATAACATACATATGTATAAATTCTATATATGTTTTTATTATACTACTGTTCTGTTTTAAAATAATGCCCATATGTAAGTTTATTCATTAGCAACTGCTGCTGCATAGTAATTACATTGTGTGAATAAACCACAATTTATCTGTTCCCCTACCTGGAAACAGTTTTTCTGCTTTTGTTGTTACAAACACCTCTGCAAGGAACATCCTTGTATGCTCCCCACTGAGCAGACATGTATGAGTTTCTTTAGAGTAGAAATTGATGACATATGAGGTGCACATGTCTTCCTCTAGTCAAATTTCCAAAGTGTTTGTATTAGTTTATATCTCCACTGGCACTTGGTGTTAACAGACATTAATTGGCCAATATGATGAATGCATAATGGTATTTCATTTCTGATTTACATTTCCCTGATAGTTTATATGATTTTGCATCTTGTATTTATGAAGCATTCAGGTTTCCCTTTATAATTTGCCATTTTATGTCTTTTGCTTATTTTCTTTTGAATTGTTGGCCTTTCTCTTATTGATTTGTTATAGCTCTTTATGTATTCTGGATACTAATCTTTTGTTGTAAGATTACAAATGTCTTTTATTTTATTTTATTATTATATTTTATTGTTTATGCTATTACAGTTGTCCCAAACTTTCCCCCTTTTTCCCCCTCCACCCAGCACCCCACTCCCTCAGGCAATCCACATTCCATTGACCGTGTCCATGGGTCCTGTGTATGTGTTCTTTGGCTATTCTATTCCCTATGCCATACTTTACATCCCCATGACTTTTCTGTGACTAACAATTTATACTTCTTAATCCCTTCACCTTTTTCACCCATTCCCCTGACCCCCCTCCCAAATGGCAATCATCAAAATGTTCTCTGTATCTATGAGTCTGTTTCTGTTTTGCCTATTTATTTTGTTTTTTAGATTTAATTATTGATAGATATTATATATTTATTGCCATTTTATTGTTCATGTTTTTGGTATTCTTCTTCTTAAAGTAGACCCTGTAACATTTCATCCAAATATCTTCTTTTACTCTTTGGTCATCTTACTTCATTTTTGTTAACTCATCATAAAAAAGTATGTTAGTTTTAATTTGTTTAAACTTACCAATCTTTTCCTTAATGTTTTATGCTTATTTATATTATTTAGCAAATCCCTCCACCCTAAAATGATAAAGATGTCCTCTCATATTTTCTTCTAAAAGTTTATAATTTTGCTTTTCACATTTATATCCTTAATCCATCTGTAATGCAGTTTGCAAAACTGAGAATCTAATTTATCTTTCTCCATGTGGATAGTCAAGTTTACCAGACACTATTTATTTCACATTATCCACTCTGATTTGTAAAGCCACTTCTAATAAATATAAACCCTTTTATGTGAGGGTTGTTCAGAAGTTCTCCATTGCATTCCTTTGGTCCATTTATCTGTCTCTATATATATTCTAAGCTGTTTTTTTCCAATTTATTTCTATTTTTTTATTTTTTTATTGTATTTTCCCCTTACCCTTTAGTACCCCTACACATCCCCACAGTTGCCACACTGTTGTCCATGTCCATGAATTCTTTTTCCTCTCTGCTCAGTCCCTCCACGCCCCTAATTTAACCCCGGCCTTAGCTATCATATAGCTCTCTATCTGTGAGCTTATCTCTATTTTGCTGTTAGTTTAGTTCATTAGATTCCACATATGAGTGAAATCGTGTGGTATTTGTCTTTCTCTGACTGGCTTATTTTACTTAGTGTGATGTTGTCCAGGTCCATCCATACTGTTGTAAAGGGTAACATTTTCTTCTTTTTATGGCCGAGTAGTATTCCATTGTGTAAATGTCCCATAGTTGTTTTATCCATTCATCTATTGATGAATCTTTGGGTTGCTTCCATATCTTGGCAATTGTAAATAATGCTGCAATGGACAGGGGTGCTTATGTTCTTTTGAATTAGTGTTTTGGGTTCTTACAGATATATTCCCAGAAGTGGAATCACTGGGTCAAAAGACAGATTCATTTTTAAATTTTTGAGTAATCTGCATACTGCTTTCCACAGTGGCTGCACCAGTCTGCATTCCCCCAAACAATTCTAAAGGATTCTCCTTTCTCCACATCCTCACCAGCACTTGTTGTTTGTTGGTTTATTAATGATGGCCACTCTGACAGGTGTAAGGTGATATCTCATAGTGGTTTAAATCTGCATTTCTCTGATGATTAGTGACATTGAACATCTTTTCATATGTCTATTGGCCATCTGTATGTCTTCTTTGGAGAAGTATCTATTGGGTCCTTTGCCCATTTTTTAATTGGAATGTTTGTGGGGGTTTTGGTGTTGAGTTTTGTAAGTTCTTTGTAAATTTTGGCTGTTAACCCTTTATCAGATGTAAAATTGGCGAATGTGTTCTCCCATTTAATGAGTTGTCTTTTTATTTTGTTGATGGTTTCCCTTGCTATGCAAAAACTTTTTAGTTTGATATAGTTCCATTAGTTTATTTTTTATTTTATTTCCCTTGCTGGGGGAGATATATTCAATAAAATGTTGCTGCAAGCAATGTCTGAGATTTTGCCAAGTTTTCTTCTATGATTTTTATGGTTTCTTGTCTAATATTTAAGTCTTTAATCAATTTTGAATTTATTCTTGAGTATGGTGTAAGAAGGTGGTTTAGTTTCATTTTTCTGCACTTTTGTCCAATTTTCCCAACACCATTTATTAAATATCTCTAGCCCATTGTTTGTATTCACTTTCTCTGTCAAATATTAATTTACTACAAAAGCATGGGTTTATTTCTGGGCTCTCTACTCTGTTTCATTCATGTATGTGTCTGTTTTTATGCCATTGTGAATTGAAGCAATTGTGAATTGGATTTTTAAAAATTCCCTTTCTGTTAGTTCATTATTGGATTATTAAAAATGAAACTGATTTTTGGATGTTAATTTTGTATCCTGCTACTTTACTGAATTCATTTATTAGTTCTAATAGTTTCTTGGTGAAATCTTTATGGTTCTTTATGTACATTATCATGTCATTTGCAAATAAAGACAGTTTGACTTCTTTCTTTCCAACTTGGATGCCTTTTATTTCTTTTTGTTTCATTGCTGTAACTAGGACTTCCTGTACTGTGTTTAATAAGAGAGGTGAAAGCAGACATCCCTGTCTTTTTCCCAATAGTAAAGGTAATGCTTGTAGTTCTTGCCCATTGATTATGATGCTGGCAGTGTGTTTGTCATATATGGCCTGTATTATATTTAGGAATGTTTCCTGTATTCCCACTTTTCTGGGAATTTTTATACTAAATGGGTGCTAGATTTTATCAAATCCTTTTTCTGCATCTATTGAAATGATCATGTGGTTTTTATACTTCATTCTGTTTATGTGATAAGTCACATTTGTTGATTTGTGAATGTTGTACCAAGCTTGCACTCCCAGAATAAATCCCACTTGACCATGGTGTATGATCTTTTTGATGCATTGCTGTATTTGGTTTGCTGATATTTTGTTCAAGATTTTACATCTATGTTCATCAAGGATATTGGCCTGTATTTTTCTTTTTGGTGTGTTGTTTTTATCTGGTTCTGTAATGAGGATAATGCTGGCCCCATAATGAACTTGGGAGCCTTCCTTCCTCTTGAATTTTTTGAAATAGTTTGAGGAGGGGTATTAGTTGTTCTTGGAATGTTTGGCAAAAATCACTTGTGAAGCCATCTGGTCCAGGGCTTTTGTTTGTTGGGAATTTTTTGATTACTGCTTCAAATTACTAGCTGTAATTTGTCTATTCAGATTCTCTGATTCTTCCTGATTTAGCTTTAGAAGATTGTATATTTCTAGGAATGTATCCATTTCATCCAGGTTGTCCAATTTGTTGGCATATAGTTCACAATATTTTCTTACAACTTTTTTAATTCTTTAGTGTCAGTTGTTATTTCTCCTCTTCCATATCTGATTTTATTTTGGGGGTCCTCTCTTTTTTTCTTGATGAGTTTGGTTAAAGGTTTGTCAATCTTGTTCTTCTTTTCCAGGAATGAGCTGTTGGATTCATTGATTCTTTGTATCCTTTTTTTAGACTTTTGTTTTTTTCTGCTCTGATCATTATTATTTTCTTTCTTCTACTCACTTTGGGCTTTGTTTTGCTGTTCTTTTTCAAGTTCCTTTAAGTGTGAAGTTAGATTTTCCTTTTTCTGTTGAGTTAGGCCTGTAATGCTATGAATTTCCTTCTTTGAATTGCTTCTCTGTGTCCCACAGATTTTGGATTGTTGTGCTCTTATTTTCATTTGTTGCAGAGTACTTTTTTATTTCTTCCTTGATCTCATTGTTGACTCATTCATTGCTTAATAATATGTTATTTTCCTTCTATGTCTTTGTGTGTTTTTCATGGCTCTTGTGATTGATTTTTAGTTTCACAGCACTGTGTTCAGAGAAGATGCTTGATATGATTTCAATTTTCATAAATTTACTGAGACATGTTTTGTATCCTAACATGTGGCCTATCCTGGAAAATGGTCCATGTACACTTGAAAAGTATGTATATTCTACTGCTTTGGGATAAAATGTTCTGCAGATATCAATTAAATCCATTTGATCTAGTGTGTTGTTTAAGGCTGCTGCATCTTTATTGATTTTTTCTGGAATATCTATTCATTAAAGTCAGTGGGGTGTTAAAATCCCCGATTATGACTGCATTTCTATCATTCTCTCCCTTCATGCCCATCAAGATTTGCTTTACACATTTAGGTGCTCCTGTATTGGGTGTGTAAATGTTTACTGGGGTTATATCCTCTTGTTGGATTGTTCCTTTTCTCATTATGTAGTGTCTTTCTTTGTCTCTTACTATAGCCTTGGTTTTGAAGTCTATTTTGTTAGATATAAGTACTCCTACTCCAGCTTTTTTTCTTTCTATTTGCATGAAATATCTTTTTCCATTCCTTCACTTTTAGTCTGTGTGTATCTTTCAATCTGAAGTGGGTCATTTGGAGACAACATATATATGGGGTGTTTTCCTTATCCATTCATCTACCCAATATCTTTGGTTGGAGCACTTAAGCCATTTACATTTAAGGTGATTATTGATAGATACATATTTAGTGCCATATTATTGTTAGACTATTTTCCCCTGTGGTTTTTTTTTTTTCTTTCTCTTTTTCTTCTTCTTAAGCAACGCCTTTACCATTTGTTGCAGTACTGGTTTGGTTTTAACAAACTCCTTTAGCTTTTTTCTTGGGAAGCTCCTTATCTCTCCCTCTATTTTAAATGATAGCCTCACTTCGTTGTAGCCTTGCTTTGAGTAAAGTAGCCTTGGGTGTAGGTCCTTGCTTTTCATCACCTTAAATAGTTCACACCACTCCCTTCTGGCCTGAAATGTTTCTGTTGAGAATCAGATGACAGTCTAATTGGTGCACCCTTTTATGGAACTGACTGCTTTTCTCTGGCAGCTTTCAGGATTCTTTCCCTGTCTTTAAACCTTGCTATTTTAATTATGATATGTACCAGCATAGGCCTCTTTGGGTCCAACTTGTATGGAACTCTCTGAGCTTCCCATCTTTTTCCTTCACCAGATTGGAGAAGTTTTTTGGTCATTATTTCTTCAAATAGGTTCTCTATTCCTTGCTCACTCTATTCTCCTTCTGGTATTTTTATTATGTGGAAGTTGTTGTGCTTCATGTTTTCCAAAATGTTTCTTAAGCTCTCCCCATTTTTTAAAATTTGGTTTTCTTTTTTTTCTTTTTTTTTTTTCTGCTCTGCTTGGGTGTTTTTTTCTACCTTACCTTCAAACACTGATTCAGTCCTCTGCTTCATCTAACCTACTGTTTATTCCTTCCAGTGTATTATTTATGTCAAATATTGCATTCTTTACTTTTGACTGGTCCTTTTCTATGGTTTCTGTGTGTTTTTTTTTTTAATGCTGTTGAGTTCCTTATAATCATTAATCTAAACTCTTATCTGATAAATTGCTTGCTCCATCTCATCTAGTTCTTCTTCTGGAGAATTCTGTTGTTCTTTCATTTAGGGTCTGTTTCTTTGTCTTCCTATTCTATCTGCTTTTTTAATCTGCTTTTTTTATTTGTTTCTGTGTATTAGGTAGATCTGCAGAGACTCTGGTGTAGTTCTTTGTCAGATACTGCTTGTGACTGGCCTTGGTCAACCTGTTTGGATTTATCAGTGATCCACAGTGTGTGGCTTCCTCTACTGGGCCTGTTTGTGTGCAGAAAGAACAAGGCTATGTGCCAAGACTGAATTTTACCAGCACCAGGTCTGGGAGATGGTTAGCTAAAGTCTCAGACCTCCCAGAGATCCACCTTCGTTGTTAAACTTAATCAGTGATATAGCCTCAAGCTGTACTCAGCAGCCTAGCTTAAGCTTCACAAGATGTGGCAGAGTTATTCTTGTGGGCAGTGCTATTGCTTCTCCTCAGGCTGATGCCACTTGGAGGGGTTGTGATCTGCTTGAGAAAGATGACCTCTTTGAAGTATGAGGAATGACTCAGCACAGGGACCATAGTAGCTATGTATTCAGATTTCTCCCCAGAGCCACAAGCCCCAGAGTCTCCTCAAGCATCTCTAGTCTACACTCTCCTCCCTCTGCCAGAGCCCATGGTAAGTGGCTGCAAATGAAATTTTGTGCATTGGCTTTCTGCATCTCCAGCCATCTCTCCCTGGTCACAGAAACCCCTACTGCTTTTTACAGCTGGATGTTATCTGGGTTCCATTTCCAGCTCTGGTGCTCTAGGCTGGGTAGCCCAGCTTGGGGTTTAGACCCCACCCTTTTCAGGGGGAAACCCCTCAGCTGCAGTACCCCTCTGGAATTTCAGCTGCCATCCATGGGAGCCCCACCAGCCCTCTTGCACCCCCCGTACTTCCTACCAGTCATTTTGTGGTGAAGTGGTTTCTTCTGTCTGTCCATGGTTGTAAGGCTTCTCTCCAGCTAGTGTTCAGTTGGTTATTCAGGATAGTTTCTCTACAATTTAGTTGTAATTCCAGATAGGTTCTGAGAGGAGGTTAGTAAGTAGCTTTCACTTACTCCTCCTCCATCTTGGTTCTCTGCACTATTTTAATTAGTCCTGTCTCACATAGTAAATCTTGTTTTCTGGGTGAGCAGGTTTTCCCTTATTCCTTTTTTTTCTCTTGAATTGCCTTGGCTATTTTTTGACCATTTATTCTTTCGTATGACTTTAAGGATCACCTTGTTTATCTCAATGAAATACCCGTTGGGGACTTTGGAATTGCATTGAATTATAAATTAATTAGGAAATTATTTTTGTTACTACATTATTAAATCTTCTCATCCATTAAAATGGTATGCCTTTCTACTTAATTAGGACTTCTTTTATAAACTCAGCCAAATTCTATAAGAGTGTTGCCCACCTTTTACTAGACAGTTTATAAATGGAAAGTTTTTACATTATTCTTAAAAATCAAGAAACCCAAGTTACTGAGTCCCTGATGATTTCTTCAATGAATAAAAAAATCATAAGATATGATGATGATGATGTTCTACACAGAATCCTAAATGCTTTTCATGCATTACCTTCCTTAATCCCATATAACAGTCATATGAGGTAGGTGTTATTTCTATTATACTCATTTTGCAGATGAGAAATGTGAGACTCAGAGAGGAAAGGTAAGTTGTTCAAGGTTACCCAAAATAATTAGCAGAGCCAAAATTCGAATACAGTCTGACTTGAAAACAAGTTGTATCAGGCATGTACCTGCATTTACCTTATGTGACTATCAAGTTCTTTGCAGGCAGAGATGGGCCTCATGGATTGTTTTTTCCTTTTGCACAAAACTCTAAGCATTATTGCTTTGTATTAAATACATATTGACTAATTCAGATAAGTTCTGTCACACTGTTTTATAATAATTGTAAATATATGATAAATGCTAACTATGAACAGAGCCCTAATATTTCCAGGTACATTAAATGATCTAATATCATCACAACATCATAGACAAGTATTTTATCCCCACTTACAGGTAAGGAAATTGATGCCTAGAAATAATATACCCAGGCAGCCAAGAAGTACCAGAACTGGGACTTGAGTATCAACATATATAACTCCGGAGCCCTTACTTTTTATTATACTACTTTTTCCTCTTACATGTCTTTATTTGTTTTTATCATTAAAAGTCAGCTGGTCTTTGTCATGCTTTTTGGCTAAAGCTTTGTGCACACCTCTTTTCTTACTTACAGCTTTAACCTTTTCCTGTGTTGTTTGATACTTGAGTACTCAGACCTCTAGAATGGAAGTCTATCAAATAAGCCTAACGGACTAGTGAATGGCTGTGGAATTCTACTTAAGAACTCACTGAAACCTTACAAAAAATACTGTTGAGAGTGAGACTGCCAATAAATTTAAGCTCCCTGGAGTATTATTTGGAAAGTGATGATTATAACGAAGGAGAAGTATCAAAGTGTGACTACCAACACCCTAAAAATCTAATGATGTATTTGGAAAAATGAATGTTGCAGGATTTCTTTTCTTTAATAACTTATAAAAGTGAGATAATATGTCAGAGGGCCCAGCTGTCCCTACCCCTGGCCAGCAACACCTTACATTTTATGTATATGAGTAGTTTTAGAAGTACATCCCTTTTTGATGTTTCAAACACCTCTTTTACTATGAAATGCTGTTTAGGCATATCAATATGGCTAATTATAATATCTGGTTTCCCAAGACCCAAGAAAGCTGTACTTTAATATCTGAAACTCAGTGTATCCAAATCTTGAAAATTTCTTGAAGTTTCTATTAAGTGACCCTTCACTGAAATCCACCATGTGTAAACATTGGGCTAGGAGCAGTAAAGCCAACAAAATGAATCACACAGATTTACAATCAAAGTGCTTAATATAGTTGGGGAAATAAGAGTCATACATACGCAGAGCATATTGTAGATGGTTATTCCCCAGATACCTCTTGTTAGCTAGTGAGTGGGTGGGACCAGGAAATCTGCTGCCAGAAAAAAAACAGAAGCAGCCCCTTGAAGCTAAGTCTAATACAGTAAGAAAGAGCTTTCTTTTTCTTTCTGCCTGCCTTGAACGTAATTAGTTTTGTTTTGATTTTGTTTTATGGGTAGAGGGGCATGGGGAAGGAGGACTTGGTTTCCTTATATTCACTAGATTTTGTTTGGGTGACAGATTTTCCATGACTCTGGGCTTCCCAGGGGACTCTGAGCACAGACTCACCCCAGAGTGACAAAAGAGGGAACGACAGTCCCCAGAGCAGGGACTGCACATTTTCATTTTCCCTAATTTGCCTCCACCCTGAGGCAGCTTTTCACACTGAGCCATTCTTGTCAGGCACCCCAGGGCTAGGACACTTCTAAGTCAGGACCCCTGCTGACTGTGGCCTTTCTGATGCAGTGAAGAGGCTCTCATCTGGCTGGACCCAGATGCATGACCATTATCAGGCCCTGTAGTCTTCCATTGTAGGGAGAGGAATAGAAATACAGGTCAGCTCTGAACAGGGGTCTCCGGGACAGTCAAGAAATATCTACCTCAGTGTACTTGCCTGTTTGATTAGGTGTGGGGACTTCTGCTAGCAATGATCTATTTCTTGGCAGCAAAATAGACTCTCAAATTGGTCAACTTCCTGCTTGGACTATATGTAGAAAAGAGCCTGGTTCCATGTTGTCTAGGCTATAAAGGAAATTCCTGCCCTTTAGAATTTATCCACTTCCCATTCACATCCAACTGACATAAGACACATAAAGAGTATTCCTGTTTGCCTACCCAGTCACAATTTTAAAATCCTATGATTCTACTGAAGAATAAGTCATCAATGTAAATCACAAATAGGACAGTGTAATAAAGCAAAGTAGGAGCCTGACAGCTTCCAAAGGTCATTTTGTTCTATCATAAATGTGTACTTGCCATGTGCAGATAAACAATAGGATAATTTAGAAGGAGTGGTAGGATTTAGACTTCCTGCTGGGGGATATCTGAAAAGATTTCATGGAAGGCAGGGCATTGAACTTGAGATAGATGAGAAGGATTGACCCTCCATGGTATCTCCAGTTAAAAATGAATAAAAGGAATTCTGAATGTTGGGGTGTGTTTGAATCTGGAGTACCATAAATATGTTTCAGTTTCTAGGACTTCTTTAGGAAAGATGGGAAATAAATTGTTTTTACAAATAGGGAGGAATTTACATTAGATTAAATCCTCAAGGTCTTTGTATACTAGTGTTGGCAGCCTATGAAAGAAAAGGGTGAATCTGAAATTCCCTCAAATACCCAGCTTCTCCTTCCTTAGCAGGGTATCCTTACCATCTATTTCTTTGAGAACAGTGAGGCAAACCCTTAGTTTCTCACCCTAATACTTACAAATTTATCTGTATCTGCAGTCAACCCTCCAGCTTGTTCAAGGTTAACTCCTTCCCCAGAGCTATTTGTACACTCACCAGCAGTTTCTTCTCTCTCTTATATTTTTATCAACTTTCTCTGATGCTTCCCCCAAAAGCTAAAACTTGTTTAAATTTTTACCATTAATATAGACACATATTTATATTTCCTAGTTCTTGGAGCCCTGTCTCTTTCTTTCACAGCCAAGGTCCTGGAAAGCATAGTGTGTCTTTTCAATTCACTCTGAACCTCACATTTGCTCCTTGGTGAAGCAATAATTGTGCTATGGCCTTACCACCATCTTCTCAGGCTCCTGTTTATCCCTTGAACATTGGTGTTTGTGACTGCCCTTGGCTCCTTTTGCCTTTGTTGTTGCTATTTCTGCTCTACCTGGGGGGATGCTTCCATTCCCTCATGTCAGTTCCGGTGGACTCACCTGTTTTAGGCATTGAGTTCTAAAGTCTACAGTAAGGCAAAAATTGTGCATAGTCAAAACTACCCTTTTTAAAAAAGCCCTTAAAGTATGGATGTGGTTTGATATGTGCAAATAACACAGATATATATAAAATAAATATGTGTATATAGAGAGATAGATATAGATATATATATAATAAATGTATGTGTGTGTGTGTATATATATAATGTGGGTATAGTTTTCTCTGTACAAATCACAGATATATGTCTATATAAAAAGTAAAGTTTGCATACAGTTTTCTACAAGCAAATTACACAGATTTATCTAATATATATAATGTAACAAAATGATATATGTATCAGCTATGTCCCTGTGATTTGCATGTAGAAACATATTTAAACTTTAAGAACCACTTATGTATATATAGTATATATGTACATGTAAATGATATAAAATATAACTATTTTATACGAATATATACAGATACATAGATTACATATAATATAATAATACATCATATATCCTGGGCAGAATTAAGAAACAGTTATTTAGTGTTTTGCTGCTGAGAATATTTCAACAAATTTACAGTGATTCCAACCTGTGAGGTCTTCCTGTTTGTCAACACCATCCTTGTCTTCCGTAGACCGTTTCACCAGTTGTTCTATCTCTTCTACCTGGCCCCACGTATCTTCAAATTATTCCTTCATGGTGTTGATGCAGTCTTACCAGGTTCTTGAATAATTCTGTTGACTTACTTGACAGTGGCATGGAAATCCTTACGATAATTACATAGTTATTCACATGTTTTGGCATGAAAATCCTTACAATAATTCACAGTTCTTCACGTGTTCTTCTAATACACGTGGGCCCGTACGAGCATGATTGGATCCATTGCTTATGGGCATGTGCATATTGTGTGGCTTTTCTGCAATTAGCCTCAGTATTTATTTTTATGTTCTTTTAAAAGATTTTATTTATTTTTAAAGAGAGAGGAAGGGAGGGAAAAACAGAGGAAGAGAAACATCGATCAGTTGCCTTTCATACATGCCCTGACCAGTGACCAAGCCCACAACCCAGGCGTGTGTCCTGATTGGGAATCCAACCTGCAACCTTTCGCTTTGCAGGCTGATGTCTAACCAGCTGAGCCACACATGTCAGGACTAGTTTCACTGTTTAAATTATCTCTGCCTCTCTGTCTTTCTGTCTTTTTTGCTGATGACATCTTGTTGTCAAATAATAAATGAGAATGATACCCCTCTACGGCGGCATGCGTGTTTGTGTCTGCCTGTGTTTGTGTGCATATGCAGTGTAAATATCTCCTTTGGACTCTACAGATGTGTATTCCGTTGCCTCCCAAACAGCTCCTGTACTTATTTATGAAACAGTGCTGGTAACGCCTCACCATTTGGGGCATCCACATCTGTCTCTACTAGGCTCAAATCCTCATGAGGGCAGGACAGTCATTTTGGTTTTTGTATCTTTACCGCCTGGCAAATAATGTGTGCTTAATGAATTTAGTCTGTCAGTCTGGAATACTATCAGATCTTCAAAATCTAGATCTGCGATGGAAACTATTTTTATATATAACTGTTTTCTTTTTCAATTACAGTTGACATACAATATTATGTTGGTTTCAGATGTACAACACAGTGGTTAGACATCTATACAAAGTAATCACCCTGATAACTCTAGTAGCCGTATGACACCATACATAGTTATTACAAATGATTGACTATATTTTCTATGCTGTACTTTACATTTCCTGACCATATAACTGCTTTCTGACAGGAGGGTTTAAAGTAGTGAAATGGCTATTCTGGGAAGAGTCTGAGCTTACCTTAGAAGGAAGGGAATTGCACATGCTAATGGGAAAGCAGAATTGAATTAACTGGTCAGCCTTTGGGTTTCTTGGTAGCCTGAAGTTCTGTTGTCTCTCAGCATCACTTGCCTTTATGGAATAAGTAGCCCCCAACAGGGATTCTTGCCTTACAATCAGATCTTTAGATATATTTGTTGTTAGCAGAAACTTAAGTTTGACCTAGATAATGACTTAGGTAAAAATTGTTAAAATTATGTAATTGTTACAGAAAAAGAAGGTATTGCAAGAATTTTCTGGATTGGCTTAAATCAGTTGTACTCTTCCAAAGGCTGGGAATGGTCAGACCACACTCCATTAAACTTTCTCAACTGGAGTCCAGGTAACTGTTCTTTCTTCTGTCTACTATGCATAGAGCAAAATCCTCAAAAAATACATAAAAAGAACTTCCCACTCACTGAGACCTTATAAAACTTTCAAATCTTGACAATTCTCATAATGGTTAGGTCTCAGAAGAATTTTTTCCTAAGCCTTTCTTAGGCTTAGTCATTAGCCCTTATGCCATTATAGTCAAGCTGAGACTATTCTAGCAAAGTTGAACCACACCATGGGCAGCTGAGCATTTGTCTCTAACATTCAGAGCAACCCTACATTTTTAAGTGTAGAATGAGCCCCATCTCATGGCCCCAGGAGCCATTCTGTGTCCCTTAGGGGACTTGACATACCTATTGACAGACATGTTTTGCTTCATCTGCAGCCAAACTCTAACATGGACATATTCCTTCATTTTCAAACCCTTGGGGTCTTTCTCTGTAGCACTCAATTACTGACAACATAATGCTTGTATTTTATTATACAAATAATTACCCTAAAGAAAAATTTATAGTGAATAACACAAATAAAACTCTAGTTAGCCAAAAGATCCTCCCCCCACTAAATGAGTTTTAGATACCTATTTAAGAAATAAAATCTTAGCTTCTGAATGTGAAACCTAAAAGTTAATGTTTAACTTCAGTACGAAAGTATTCTGCACACATATGAGAAAAAAATAAGTACAATAAAATACCAATAGGTCATTTTACTTTAATGATGTTTAATTATTAGTAACTTAAGGCCTTAAAGCCATGACAGAATCATAAATTAGAATATTTATTGTCTGAAGTAGCAGATGAAGAGCTACTGACCACAGGATATGACGTGGAAGTTGATTGGGGGCAGAGGTTTGGTTCTTGGTTTGGTTTTTTAAATTAATTACAGTATATCCAAGTATTTTCCCCATATTCTATATTTTAGAATAAAGACATATTTAAGCACATGATTGTCCATTGAGGCTTATACATTTCAACTTAGTAGAAGGTTTTAAATATTTTATGAGTTCCCATAAAAGCAGAAAATTAGAAACTACAAAATATTTTTTCTAACCATCACTCTGGCTCTAATCTTCTTCTTTAAACTCTGTGACAATCTGATCATTGAAGATATGCCCAGTGCACCTGTAATCGGTGGGTCCAGCTGTGCAATCATGGATGCCACGTCTGGTCTGTGGCAGAGGGTTTCCTGCGAAGCTCAGCTGCCCTACGTCTGCAAGAAGTCATTAAATAACACAGTGGAGTTAACAGGTATCTTTCTCATTTGCTTGTGCAAATAGGTCTTAAAATTACAGTTTTGTGAAGTTAAGTAAATCTATTTCAGATAGCTATTTCTACTGTTCTTTTATCTGGTGCTGCCTGGGCTGAAAAGTATTGATTTTGACTCTGTGGTTAGATGTTATCAACTATATATGAATAAAGCTTTGGTTTGGTATTTCCCCATAAGAAAACAGAGATAGCCTAGATAAATATATTTCTGTTCACAGGTGGCTTTCTTTCCTCTGTAGCAAGGGTTCTCATAGAGTGATCCCCAGACCAAGAGCATCAGCAGTGCCTGTGCTTGTTAGAAATGCAGATTCTCAGGACCTAGCCCTGATTTCCTGAATCAGAAAGTCTCAGGGTAGGACCCAAAAGTCTATGTCTTATGAAGCTTCCCAGTGATGCTGATGCACTTAGATCTTATATACTATTACCTGCCTCCATGAGAAGCCAAAAATGACAGACACAAGAACACTCCCAGGCTTTCCCACCTCCCGCCCCACAGCGCCCAGCCCCACTCATCCTTCGCCAGGCTGTGTTCATAAGTTGGGTAGAAAAGGAGAGGTACAGAAGGACAATCTGTGTACAAGGATAGGTTTTTTTCAGGGGGTCGGGGGCAAGAGGGACACTGGGGAGCTAAACTTTTTGAGGAGCAGACAAGTTTGTGGAGTTTTGGACAGAATGGGGAAGAGGAGTGCCCTTACTATCTTACAGAATGCCCACCGGATCCCTGGTATTTGATTAAATCCTGAATAAGAAAAACTAACACTCAAAAATGGGATGAAAAAAGGAGATTTTAAATATTCTTTAAGGGATGTTGAGGGAAGGGAATTAAGCACAAATTTTCTTATCCACATAGGTGCATAAAGTTGACTTATTTATTTATTTATTTTTAAATTTTATGCATTTATTTTTAGACAGAGGAGAAGGGAAGGTGAAAGAGAGGGAGAGAAACATCAATGTGTGGTCACCTCTCACACACCCAGGCGTGTACCCTAACTGGGAATTGAACCGGTGACCCTTTGGTTCTCAGGCCTGCATTCAATCCACTGAGCCACACCAGTCATGGCAAAAGCTGTCTTTTTAAAATTAAAAAATAATTGTATAGAATCAAGAATATAGGGGGATGATTTAAAACATTAGGGGAAAATGAACATTTATCTTCCAAGTTGATTCATACCAAATTTAGCTTATATAACAAAGGGCATGATAGAAAAGAGCACCAATGAACACAGACCAGAGGGGCTCACGATAGAGCACGTAAGTATCCTGTAGTAGTCATCATTAGCTGTATCATGTTTCCACATGATTGAGTATTGTGCATTTATTAAAATAACTCTGCCAGCAGGAAAATAAAAAGAGCAGAACAAAATGATATGCCTGCTTATCATTTTAATCTTGAAAAAATATGAATATGAAGAGACAAAGACTAGCAGAGGAAAATGATTGTTTCGAGTTCAATTCTGGATGACTTTTTTCCTCTGTTTCTTTATCATAATTGTAAAATATGATAATAAGAGCAGTTTCAGAACCTCACAGTTAATTGAGTTATCTTGCAAGTGTGAGGAGCCAGCTGAACCTGAATTTTATTCTTTAGTAAAATCAAACTGTCCACATTCCAAACAGTTCTGAATCCAGGAAGTCAGAGTAAGCAAACTACTTCCTAGTTCTGTCGAGAGGGGTAGACGTATTGTACTTTGTATGGTTTTGTGCCTCCCTTTTTTTTCTTAAATCTTTTTAACCATCACTTGGGTAAGCTTTATCATGGTCCAAATAAAGAGTCAGTAATTCCATTAGGACTAGAGGTCTAGCAGAGGGGTGGAAAGAGGAGGTCTGAAGATGCCCTCTGCTCTCTCCCTCCACTGCTGCCCCTTCTTGGTGAGGAGTGTTTAAATTTCCGCCCATCCTTTTGAACAAAAGGAGCATTAATTTGAACAGTGAGCATAATGCACATCTCCTGCTAAGCTGACTATACATGAAAAGGAGGCTCAACCTGATAATCTCTCAGAGGCCTAGACTGGAGGGGAAACCTAACAAATCCCATGCCAAGGAAGAGGTCTGTGAGCCACTGGCTTACCCGACACCTTTCTTCTGCTACATAGTACATTCACATCACATTAAAGTCATATCGTTATCTGAACCTCTGCTGTCCCTCTTATGATGCTCTGTACACGCTGGGCACTCTTTACATTCATGTCACTGTCCTATCTGACATCACATTACCCAGTTTTCCAGAAGCCTTATGATTCAAGAAAGAAGGATTTGTAATGTTATTTATTCAAAATAGATGTATCTTTACTGGAATATAAATAGCTGCTTTGCTCCTAGATATTTGGACATATTCAGATACCCGCTGTGATGCAGACTGGCTGCCAAATAATGGGTTTTGCTATTTGCTGGTAAATGAAAGTGATTCCTGGGATACGGCACACATGAAATGCAAAGCCCTCAGCAGCGACCTCATCAGCATTCATTCTTTAGCAGATGTGGAAGTGGTTGTGAAAAAACTCCATAACGGGGGTAAGTTTCTAAAATATCCTCTTTGAGGGGTTTAAAATATTTTAAAGTATTATTATTTTCATACTCTTAGCAGGGATGAAAAGCTTATGACTTGATCTTTGTATCTAGCACATCCAGTAGAATCTCCTGCGATGGTGGAACTGTCCTATAACCCCTGCTGTCCAGGATGGTGGCCACCAGCCACCTGTGGCTTTAGGGACTTGAAATGTAGCTAGGGCAAGTGAGGAACTGAAGTTTTACTTTTATTTAATTTCAATTAATGTACAAATTTAAATAGCCACATTGGTAGCTAGTTGATTAAATAATTTTTCTCTTTTTATAAGCTAAATTCTATTTAAGTTCTCTAAACACTTAAGTGATGATTATTTCACCTTTGTACTTATTTGAAAGCTAGAGACTGAAGAACAAGAATATACTACACTGCCAATGTTATAACCTCCTCCTAGGATTCTCTAACAATAATAGCTAATAGTAGATACCTATTCTGTTGTCGGCGTGGTATCAATTGTTTTACCTAGGAAAGTAGCATGTGCTTGTATTCATTCCAGGGTAGCAATGGACAATATTCTTATTCTAATTGGCACATCTGTGAGTGTTTCTGTATATTTTATGATTCCCCATAAAGCAAGAATTGTCTAACCCAGACACCAGGAACACAGATCCTACAGGTCAGAGTATAGCTGTTTTACCTGTGTGCTCCACCTGCATGAGTGATCCAAAAAGCCCTCATTACTTAGACTGCCTAGCTCAGCAGCATTTTAACAAGTTAATTAAGAATTCCACGTGTCCTTTATAGTTGTTCCTGAAAACCCTTCTACCTTTACCCCCATCATCCTCTCTCCTCTCCCCTCTGGTTACTGTCAAATTGTTCTTAATTTCAATGTCTCTGGTTATATTTTGCTTGCTTATTTGTTTTGTTGATTAGGTTCCAGTTAAAGGTGAGATCATATGGTATTTGTCCCTTACCACCTGCCTTATTTCACTTAGCGTAATGCTCTCCAGTTCCATCCTTGTTGTCACAAAGGGTAGGAGCTCCTTCTTTCTTTCTGCTGCATAGTATTCCATTGTGTAAATGTACCATAGTTTTTTGATCCATTCATTTACTAATGGACACTTAAGTTGCTGCCAGCACTTGGCTATTGTAAATTGTGCTGCTATGAACATTGGGGTGCATAGGTTCTTTTGGATTGGTGCTTCAGGGTTCTTAGGATAAAATCCTAGCAGTGGAATTGTTGGGTCAAAAGGCAAATCCATTTTTAGTCTTCTAAGGAAATTTCATACTGCTTTCCATAGTGGTTGCCCCAGTCTGCAATCCCACTAACAGTGCAATAGGGTTCCCTTTTCTCCACATCCTCTACAGCACTTGTTTGTTGCTTTGTTTATGATGGCCATTCTCAAGGATATGAAGTGGTATCTCATTGTGGTTTTAATTTTATCTCTCTGATGGCTATCGATACTGAGCAACTTTTCATATGCCTCTGGATCCTCTGTATGTCCTCCTTGGAGAAGTGTCTGTTCAAGTCTTTGCCCATTTTTTAATTGTTGTTTTTTTTTGTTTTCCTGGAGTGGAGTTGTGTGAGTTCTTTATATATTTTGGAGATCAAACCCTTACCCGAGGTATCATTGGCAAATGTTTTCCTATACAATTGGTTCTGTTTTTATTTTAATGCTGCATTCTTCTGCCATGCAGAAGCTTTTTAATTTGATGAGATCCCATTTGTTTATTCTTTCCTTTATGTCCCTTGTTTTAGGGGACATATCAGTGAAGATGTTGCTGTGTGGAATGTCTGAGATTTTCCTACCAATGTTTTCCTCTAGGATTTTTATGGTGTCACAACTTATATTTAAGTCTTTTATCCAGCTTGAATTTATTTTTATATGGTGTAAGTTGGTGATGAAGTTTCATTTTTGTGCATATAGCTGTCCAGATCTCCCAACACCATTTGTTGAAGAGGCTACTTTTGCTCCATTTTATGCTGCTGCCCCCTCTGTCAAATATTAATTGACCATAGAGACTTGGGTTTATTTTTGGGCTTTCTGTTCTGTTCCATTGGTATATGTGTCTGTTCTTATGCCAGTACCAGGCTGTTTTGATTACAGTGGCCTTGTATACAGTTTCCTATCAGGTATTGTGATCCTTCCTACTTTGTTCTTCTTCCTCAAAATTGCTGCAGGTATTTGGGGTCATTTATGGTTCCATATAAATTTTTGAAATGTTTGTTCTGTATCTGTGAAATATGTCATTGGTACTTTAATAGGGATTGCATTGAATCTATAAATTGCTTTAGGTAGTATGAACATTTTGATGATGTCAATTCCTCCAGTCCATGAACATGGTACAGGCTTGCATTTGTTTGTGTCTTCCTTAACTTCTTTCTTCAGTGATGTGTAGTTTTCTGAGTACAGGTCTTTTACCTCCTTGATTAGGTTTATTCCTAGGTACTTTAGTTTTCTTATTGCTGTATCTAATGGGATTATTTTTCCTGAGTTCTGTTTCTGGTATTTCATTGTTAATGTACAAAAATGCCTTTGATTTCTGAATATTGACTTTGTATCCCACTGTTTTGCCAAATTCACTTATTGGTCAAATAGTTTTTGGTGGAGTCTATAGAATTTTCTATGTATACTATCATGTCATCTGCAAACAATGATAGCTTTGCTTCCTGCTTTCCAATTTGGATGCAATATAAGATTGTATACCAACTATACTTAAATTAAAAATAAATAAATGAAAAAGAAAACCACAATGAGATACCACTTCACACCAGTCAGAATGGCCATCATAAACAAAGCAACAAACAACAAGTGTTGGAGAGGTTGTGGAGAAAAGGGGACCTTAGTGCACTGTTGGTGGGCTTGCAGACTGGTACAACCACTATGGAAAGCAGTATGGAATTTTCTAAGAAGACTAAAACTGGACCTATCTTTTGACCCAGCAATCCCACTGCTAGGATTATATCCTAAGAACCCTGAAACACCAATCCAAAAGAACCTATACACCCCAATGTTCATAGCAGCACAATTTACAATAGCCAAGTGTTGGAAGCAACCTAGGTACCCATCAGTAAATGAATGGATCAAGAAACTATGGTACATTTACACAGTGGAATTCTATGCAGCAGAAAGAAAGAAGGAGCTCCTGCTCTTCGTGACAGCATGGATGGAACTGGAGAACATTATGCTAAGCTAAATAAGCCAGGAAGTGGAAGACAAATACCATGTGATCTCACCTTTAACAGGAATCTAATCAACAAAACAAACAAACAAGCATAATATAACCAAAGACACTGAAATTGAGAACAGACTGACAGTCACCAGAGGGGAGAGGGGAGGGAATTTCAGGGGAAAAGGGGAAGGTTTTGGAGCAACAAGTATGAAAGACACATGGACAAAAACTAGGGGGGGTGGATATGGGAGGGAGGTGGGGAGGGTTGGGGTGGTGGGGTGGAATGGGAGTAAAAGATAACTGTACAAGAACAACAATTAAAATTTAAAAAAGAAAAACATTTTAAAAAGAAAAAGAAAGAAAACAACACTATGTTCTGAAATAAAACATAAAAAAATAAAAATAATACCATCAAGGTTTTTAAAACCTTAAATCACAATGTAAAAATCAGTAACAATTTGAAGTGTGTATTGTATTAATTGAATAAAATCAAACAAGTAAAATGTTTTTCTTCTAGATGCCAAAGAAGAAACATGGACAGGTCTTAAGAACATAAATATACCAACCCTCTTTGAGTGGTCAGATGGTACTGAAGTTACTCTGACATACTGGGATGAGAATGAGCCAAATGTTCCCTACAATAAGACTCCCAACTGTGTTTCCTATGTAGGACAGGTAAGAAACCTCCTGGGGCTTACTTATATTCTAATATTAATGCCATATTTGGTGGGAATGTTTGTGTTTAAGATGACAAGAAACTAAAAGTTAAGAGCTTTGTAGATTGTCTTTCTGGTAGCTACTGAAAAAAGGTAAATAAAATAATGACTGAATAAGCAATTCACTTTCTGTCTGAGAGTATCTGATCTGGTCTGAAACAGATCAGGAGGATCCCTTTGGAACTCACATTCTTGTGCCAGATTTGATCTAATAAGATGCTTTCTCTCCTCAATGTGATATTTAACATGTAGCCAATCAGAAATATCTCATCTTCTGAATTCATGTTCAGATTAAGTTTCATATTAATCCTACTTTAAGAAGTAAAAAAAATCTTTATTAAAATTTAGGTTTAACTTGTTCAGAGAACATCTTACTCCTATAAAATGCTCAGATACTTACTGAACACGCTTTAGTGAAGAGTTCAAAATGTGCTGAATCTTGAGCAGAAAGACACATGTACCTCTATATTTTGTTTGCATCACTTTCTTGTGGGCTTCTAATTATTTAGCATGTTGACCATGTCACCCAAACTTCTTGAGAGTTAAGTGGAAGCAATCAGTGATATGTTAGTTAGAAGTGTTTCAAAGGTAAAGATGTATTTAGAAAGTTGTCAGAGATTAATTTAGAAGGTTGTCACATTCAGTGTTCTGTTTAAAAGGATATCTAAGATGTATTCAGCAGAGTGTCAAAAGTAGAAATGGCTTCTGATAGGCTAGAGTGAACTGATGGCAAACCTGGGCAGCATTCCAGTGTCTAACTAGAAAACTCAGTTCTCAGAAACCTAATCACAATTGATTTACTAAAATTCAACTTGAAGAAAGCAGGATGAATTATTCAGTTAAGCAAAATAAATGTTAAGTAGTATGTCTGAAAGGGAGAATTTTGAAATCAAAGCTGAAGTAGAGTTGGAAGAGTTTTTAACCTGTGGGACCAACTTTGGCCGTGGTGTGTGGAAGAAAACTAGAACCCAGGTAGCTGTTTGTGGAATGAGTTCTTCTCTCTCCAACTTCTATCCTTTGATGGTTTTATTTTTGCTCTTGTACGAAAATGAAATTCATCCCCCTTGTGACCTCGAGGTGATTCTGAAATGATGCAGCCTGGTTGGGTAGCATTTTCTAGGAGTATGTTCTCACATTTCATCATTCATTTATATTCATCCTCTCCCTATCCCTCTCTTTCTGCTCCTCCTCCCCTGCCCCCTGTAGTTTTGTGAGAAGAAACTATCTTGATTTAAAATAAGTTAGAGTTCAATCCTAAATATATGGTAAATAATATCTCTTGTGGAAAATTTCTTCTATTTTTTAAAAGCTAGGTCAGTGGAAAGTCCAATCATGTGAAGAGAAACTTAAATATGTATGTAAGAAAAAAGGAGAAAATATAAGTGATGCAAGACCTGATAAGATGTGTCCACCAGATGAGGTATGTGAAAATCCTGCATATATGTTTCTGAGCAGTGTAACACCTTCTTGGTCAAGGATGGCAATTGAGACTTCAACAATTCAGACCTGGAAAATAGAAGACTACTAGCTTCTGGTCATTTACATTAATGCAAGCCAGAGTACAGTGAATCATAGCGTATCAATGTTCTTACAGAAGAAAAAAGAGTTATAGACAAAAGAATTACCTATTCATGAATTACTATAAAAATGTGTATGTTTACTGTCCTCAATGCTGGTGTCTTCACGTCCCTTACTTATGTTATTTCTGTTAAAAAACAATTCAACTAACAACATTATGCTCTTATGGTGAGCTAGGCACTGAAGCTAAAGAGAACTAAGACACCTTCTGTCTGACACAGGCTCACAGTCCTGCGGAGGTTATCTAAGAAATTGTACCCCGCCTTTATCATGTGCACGAATTCATTGGCCACATCCTTAATTTCCATAACTGTGAGGTGTCAGCAGAACCTCGTTCATCAGAGGGGGGCATCATCATCAGATCTGGAAGACAGTGTGACGGTATTTCTCCTCTGATTCAGGGCTGGAAGAGACATGGAGAGACCTGTTACAAGATTTACAAGGATGAGGTCCCTTTTGGAACCAACTGCAATCTGACTATAACTAGCAGGTGTGACTATCAGGAAACATGTACTAGTGAACTTTTAACTCTGGGTTCCTTTGCTAAATAATCTTCCTAAGGAAAAGGTGAATCTTCTATGTATATAGTAATTCAGTCATTGTAAAGACACCTACTAATTTGACTCTTGTTTTGTAGATTTGAGCAAGAATTCCTGAATGATATGATTAGAAAGTATACTAAATCTCCAGGAAAATACTTCTGGACTGGCCTGAGAGATGTAGATTCACAAGGAGAATATAGTTGGTCAAGTGTTGGTGGAGTGAAGCGGTCTGTCACCTTTTCCAACTGGAATTTTCTTGAGCCAGGTGAGTGTCTTAACCTTTAAAGTAATAGAATTCAGTGATTTGTGAAATGCAGCATCCCTGCCAAATCTGTTCTTTACTTACCTTTGAAATGTAAAAGAAATTATAATCTTTAAGACTAGAATCTTAGGGCCATAAACAGAAACAATGACTATGTCATCCCTATTAAAACTTTGGGAATAATAACCCAATATAAGAAGCTAGAAAACTCAGTTCTCAGAAACCACCTTTTAATGGCATAGAGCCAGGACGCTCAGTGTGAGGTTTTTTTTTTTTCTTTTCCATATAAGTCTCAAGCAGAATCTAGAAGCTTCATTGAGAAGCATGTTATATTTTCATCTCTCTGCTTCTTAATTTCTTTCTCCAAAATTAAATGTGTTTACTTCTATTATCCTCAATGGACAAAAATTAAGGAGGCAATATATTGTAGGTATTATTTATTCTGAAAGTTAGTTCATCCTCCTTTAACTGGCCCAAAGCATTGACTGTAATTAGCCTTAGAAGCAGAATATTTAATTCAAAGGACCTCAGAAGTCCCTTCTGTTTTCAGATTTGAGAAGATGAGATTTAGAAAGGCAATTTACTTGACAGAAGTTACCTGATTGTTGAATGGCTCTCATCCACATCTCCTGATTACTAATTCAATGCTTTTTAGAGGATTTTGGCCTTCTTTAAGGCAGCAATTATAAAGAATCCAACTTTTTTCCCTTTGAATTATTTCTATTTTCTTGTATTTGTATAATGTGATTATGAAGACCAGTTTTCATAATACAGATATTAAAACATGTGACTGTATAATTAAACAATATTTGAAATAGAGAATGCCCACGAAATTCGCAACACATGGTCATCATCATAAATGTGAGTGATATTGGTAACAAAGTCATCTTTTTAGTTGTATAAAATGGAGGATGCAGATGTTAATCCTGGTTAAATCTAGCCTTAAATTAAAATTTTCTAATATCTAAAACACGTGTGATTTCTTATAGACACTCAGACATCTCACAACCGATGTCACATTCTTTATAGATAAGCCTCAGTGGTTGGAGAGGTGCCTAGGACTTAACCGCAATGTCTATTCTGTCATTCCTGTAGCCAGAAAGCCTGACACAAAGCTCCCTTTACCATTATTACTCCCAGCTTCAGTCAGCTTCGTCTGTTATGGGCAAGCCATGGACAGCAGGTAGAACCAGAGAAAAGTAGCACTTTCATCCAGGGTAAACCAGCATTATTTTCCCCACATCCTTGTTCCTCTTGCTGTTCAGGTATAAGTATGAGATGTGGAACTGTGTGGCTTCTCCGTTTGGTGGAATACAAGGTGTCCTTGTTGCTTCCAGTGTATGTTCTTGTCTTCCGCCCACTTCAGGCAATGTGGCGGAATGGGAAAGGGGGCATGGTGCTTCATCAGACGAATCTGGGTGGCAGTCCTGACTCCTCCACTCACTAACTCTGATTGTGGGCAAGTCACTTATTCTTACCAGATGTATCCGATAATACAAACCACCTTTTAATGTTTTTGTAAATAAATAAAATTCTGGCTGTCATAAAATTAATAGTAGACACAGATACGTCCTCTACCTTTGTTGTATCAGCCCTTCCTTCGGATCTGAATCTGTGTGAGTTTTGTTTTGAGGTGTACCAAGTTATTTAAAAACTGTTCGGAGTAGCCCTGGCCAGTGTGGCTCAGTTGATTGGAGCATCATCCCATAAAACTGAAAGGTCACAGGTTCCATTCCCAGTTAGGGCACAGGCCTAAATTGCGGGTTTGGTCCCTGGTTGGGAGGCTTATGAGGGGCAAGCAATTGATGTTGCTCTCTCACATCAATGTTTCTCTCTCCCTCATGCTCTCCCTTCCTTCCCCTCCCTCTAAAATCAATAAGCATGTCCTCAAGTGAGGATTATTTAAAAAAAAAAAAAAAACTGTTGAAAGTGGTTCAAAGTTACTATGAACCATTTAGGCTTTCCTGAGCAGCACAGTGGTTTAGGGTACAGCTCTGCACATAGACCATCTGGATTTCTGTCCTGGAGTTACCACTTACTAACATGTGACCTTGGACAGGTCACTTATCCTCACTGTACCTCAGCGTGACAACAAAATCCACTCTAGCTTTTTTTGTGTGAGAATTCAATTCATTGACTCCTCTTAGAATAGTACCTGGCAAGTAGCAAACACTCCTTGTATTCTCGTTTTCACCATCACATCATCATTATTATGAGTAACACATTTCTTTCCTATTCTCTCTTCCTGCCTGGGCTCAAAGAAAGGGTAAGGGCAGAAAATGTTTGGACTTTAAATTTTAAAATGTAATTTTTAATTAAACTTTCTCATTTAATCCTAGCTTCTCGAGGCGGGTGTGTAGCTATGACTAGTGAAAAGTCTCTTGGGAAATGGGAAGTAAAAGACTGCAAAAGCTTCAGAGCACTTTCAATATGCAAGAAAATCACTGAGCCTGCTGAGCCTGAAGAAGCCGCCCCCAAGCCTGAAGACCCCTGTCCCGAAGGCTGGTATAATTTCCCCTTGGGTCTTTCTTGCTATAAGGTAATGTAACATTATCACTCAGTCCTTCAATAAAGTTATTTATCCATAATCCAAGTCCATGTCCTTGTGCAAATTATACTCCTCCCAAGATGTATATGTAACTTAGCAAAGTGGTTGGGAGCACGGAGTCTTTGTCAGGGAGGGCATCGTTGAATCTGTGGCAGCAGACAACTCTTCTTCCCACATCAACTCGTGTCTTACCCAAAAGAGCATGGCCAGAGTCAGAACTGGCTCCTTCCTATGGTTCTTTTGTTCTGGGGAGTTGGGTGAGCTTCATGCCATGCTGCAACTTAGCTTACAATTCTTATATCCCTCTAAATCATGTTATCACATGAAGAGTTCTATCACTTCTTACAATGTAAAAAAAAATATTTTGGTGTTTATGTCAGTTAATTGTTTCCACAAAGAAATCATTATATACCACCCTAAAATTCAGGGGCTATGACAAAAATATTTAATCTCATATTCACAGATCTCCAGATCAGATATGGTTTGATTGATAGATTTTGGTCTTGAATGGTTAGCTCTGCTTTCAACTGTGGGTTCACTCTGCTGGGCTCCAGGCTGTCCTTCAGTTTGGGTCTCAGGCTGAGTAGGCAGCAGCTGTCAGGGGTTTCTTCGTTTCACAGTCAACCACTGGAGCCTGAGATGCAAGCCCAGCTGTCTAAGAACATTTCAGGCATCCGCTCACTTTCCTCCATTAATATCCCATTGATCACAGCAAGTCACATGGCAGAGCCCCAGGTGAATGTATTATACAGAGAAGGGTACTTTACCCACTGGAAAGGCCATGACAAGAATATATAATTATATCATAGGGAATTGAAAAGTCAGTACCAACAATTCAATCTACCAATGTGTCACCTGCTGCTCCTCTTCTTTTGCCATGACTATCGTTCTTTTGTCCTAAAATTAGTCATCACAACCTAAGAAACAGTCCTAAGTGGCAACTTTTGTTTTGCCATCCTCTGTCAATCTTTGCACATCAGTGTAGTCTGCCCTTTGATTCTTGTACTTCAGAAAAGAGTTCTGGACTTGTGCAGATCTCAGTGTATTATGTTCAGAATTATATTGTTAGCACATTTCTTTGCAGAAGTCCCCTCCGAAACCATTCATAAGTATGTATAGCCTCAACTGCTGGTTCATTTGATCGCTCCAGGTCCTAGCAATGCAGGAGAGCATCACATCTTATTGGAGCAGTTCTCTAGCCTGAGGAAGATCATCCCTCCACAGCAGTGGCTGGCACCTGTGCTGGCCTTCAGTGGCACTTTCAGTCTGTGACAGCACGTGCACATTTACCCACACCTTCATTGTGCCTATAAGAATCCATTTCAGGGCCCCATTACATTTGACTGTAATTGATTTTAAAATTATGAATATTTTATGATTATACCAGAAAACAAATTAACATTATGTTTTCTTAGCTATTTCATATAGAAAGAATTGTAAGAAAGAGGAACTGGGAAGAAGCTGAGAGATTCTGCCAAGCACTTGGAGGACACCTTCCAAGCTTCCATCATGTGAATGAAATAAAGGAATTTCTTCACTTTTTAATGGACCAGTTCAGGTAATATATTTAGAATGAGATTTTCTGTGCTAAATTGGATATCTGCTACACATTCAGAGTTGATATGTTTTATTATCTAATGTGGGTCATTCAGTACTTAGCATCATTGAACATCAAGTACTTTTGTGTGTAAGACACTATGAGGGATTCAAAGATGAGGAAGACAGAGGTCCCACCCTTTGTATAGCACAGTGAAGTCCAACCGTGGAGATAAGGGAATTATAGTGAATCATCTAGTACACAGGAAGGAGGGGGGATGGGAATTCAGAAGAGGGAGAAAGTGTTTCTGGGAGGATCTCTTAATTGGGAAAAATGTTATGAAGAAGAATGTTCTTGGAAGAGAAGGTAATATTTTGAAAGGTAAGGTAATAAAAGGAGCCAGGGAAAATGGACTCCTTTCATGGGGAAGCAGAGGATTTTCTTCCCCTCTTTCACAGGGGAAGAAAGTCTGATGATTAATAAAAAGAAAACAGATAGGTAAAAGGAATCCTGAGTAGAGGATTATAAAACCCATTTCATGAAGAAAAATTTTAATTGGTGAGAATGCTATGCATAATCCTATTCTATTATACATGCAATGATGAACACTAGGGAAATATAAATTTTTTTGAATCTCTTTTTAAATTTTTATTTTTTTAGATTTTTTATTGTTATTCTATTACAGTTATCCCAATTTCCCCCTTTTGCCTTCCTCTGCCCATCCTACTTCCACAAGCTCCCACAGTCAGTTCCCATGATTTGATAAGTAGAAACCCAATAATCTAGTAGCCATGGAAGAAATTGAAAAAGTTCACCAAGAATATCTTCCAAGAAACAAATGGGAACTGTATAGTTCTGATGTACATGAATTCCTTCACATTTTACAAAAGAGATCACTACCATATACAATATTTCAATCGTACAAGCAAGAGCTTGTACTCTCACATAGAAACTAACGCAAGCATTCAGTTTTTTTACAAACTAGTCTAATTCTGATATCAAAGTCTATTAACAATAGTGCAAAGAATTACAGACCAGTCTCGTGACTAGACTTAAAAAAGTAAATACTAACTGATTATATAAAAACAAATGCTTGTATAATGCTTATTATTTGCCAGCTATTGTCCTAAGTGTTTTCTGTTAGCTCTTTTAATCCTTAGAACAACCTGTGAAGCAGGTACTGTTACTATGCCCACTACATCTAAATGAGAAGGCAGAAACACGGGGAGGTAAAACTCATCCACGGTTATACAGCTGTAAGGAAAGGATCTCATAGTTGGACCCATACAGCCCACACTTTTAGCCCACTATATTATAATATCTCAGAATAAAACACCTTGACAATTTAGGATTTCTTTCAAGAATACAAGGTTGGGTCTGTTTATTAACACAAATATCATATGATCATCTTAATAAGTTCTAGAAATCCATCTGGTAAAATTCACTGTTGATTCTTGGTTTAATATGTAAATATATCATATACTTAACATATTTAATTGATATAACTATTATATAAATTATTACTAAATTAAGAATAGAAGAATAGTTAAACTAACAGCTGTATTATACTTAACGATTAAACAATAAATGCATTTCCATGAAAGTGAGAAAAAAGTAAAGATCTCTACTGTCATCACTATTATTGATCTTCATTTGGAATTATCCCCTGTGCACTAAGATTTAAAAGAAAACAATACTATAACATGTAAATATAATATATTTAGTGATGGAAAAAGCAAATTATGAAAGTGTAAAGAATATATTATTTATATTCAAAGTTTACCACAAAATGCATCAAAGAAGGTCATTGTTGCCTTTGGGAGATTAGATTTTGAGGGATTTTCTAAATTTTTAAACATTTTCCACATTTTCTAGATAATGTATTAATATATCCACTATTGTGTTTTCCTCATGAAAGAAAGTTTCACTACAGTGTGCTAGGAACCTGGTGTAAAATAAAATACCTGTTTCATTTATTTATTAAGTATCTATTATAGAACTTCAGGTATTCTAGAGTATATTTTCTAGCATTAGAAATTAATATACAAAAGTTCCTTGCAGACCAATTCTAAGCCTATTTGGATATACTAACTCTTGGGTGCTTTTTATTTTTTTTAAAGATTTTATTTATTTTTAGACAGAAGGAAAAGGAGGGAAAAAGAGAGGGAGAGAAACACCAATGTGTGGTCACCTCTCATGCACCCCCTACTGAGGACCTGGCCTGCAACCCAGGCATGTGCCCTGACTGGGAATCCAACTGAAGATCCTTTGGTTCACAGGCCAGCACTCATTCAGTGAGTCACACAGCCAGGGCAGATTATTTTTAGATGAGTGTTTCTTAGCTACTCCCCACAACCTTGGTAGTAGGTTATAATGAATGCAAAACTTAGACCAAGTCTTTCCACATATACAGATGTTTATTAAACACTCATTGAAACAGGCACAAAATGTTCGTACAACCTGTTTGGTAAGCTTAACAACATCCTAGCCATCTGTCCCTTTAGATGTTCCAACTATCATCTTGAGTGGAAGGTTTATTTGAGGACAATGTGACAGTATTCCAGAGGTAGGACTCTATTCCCATTATTGTCATCCATGCAGTCCCAGTCAACTGACCCAATGAGAGGACATGGGACTATTTGGAGTTTAAGCACTAGGTCCATTTCTAATAGCATAGACTACTGGCCTCACCAGATTCTGATACCCTTTCATGAAGGGTGAGAGTCTCTAAATATTTTAGCCATTCCTCATATTTTGAATAACCTCAGTTTCATCAATGAGAGTCCTTTTCTAATATTATGCTGGTTGACAAGCTTCTAATTTCACTGATATAAACCCATTTCTGACATTCACTCTGCTGATTACCAAAGCTTTGGATGACTGATGTCCTTGTGGTGGCTGCTATTAACACGGCCTTACTCACACCCTGCTGATCCTCCCTGAAGTAAGAATTTCAAGCAGGGTAATTTAGGGACCCCTAGTTCTGAAGTTTGACATACACAATATCATGCTGTCTAGGCTAAAGGTTTGTTTGTTTTTTTTAAAGTAAAATACATAAACTGGATTTTGAAAAACACCAAGCAAAAAGTTAAGAATCTTTAACTGGAACAGAGAGCCATGGATAAATACTAAGCAGTGAGGATGTAGATATTTGTGGGACTCAATTAACGGAAAAATAGAACATCGTATGTGATATAAATGGTCCATAAGAGCTTCTATACACAAAATAGATTACATTGGAAAAGAAACCTAAAGTCTGAGAGGTAATTAAGGAATCTTTCTTGATTTGCTTCTTAGTTTCTGATCACACTTGCTGAGGTTCCACCCACCCCAATTAAAAAAGTAATGCAAGTTCATTACCTGAAATTTGTGAAATATAAAAAGTGATGAATAAAAATCACTTCAAATAATCCTAGCTCCCATTTATACAGAGTTAACATTTAGTGTAACATAGAATGTACAATGTTTAATTTTTTTCTGATCATAAAAGTAATGCATATTGAATTTAGGAAACGGAAAAGCACAAGAAAAAATCATCATAATCCTTTCACTCATAGGAACTATATTTTATTATACCTGTATCCCAGCAGCTAACACAATGCCATATTAAGCAGACTGCTCTGTCTGCTTATGCACTCCATTAACAAGGAGATTGTTTGCCTATGCTATACTTAGAAAGACAGCAAATTCTAAAAGCAGTATTGTGACTATGGCTTTAAGGGAGGGAAGGAAGCAAACGTATTTATATCAGAAAAATGATTCTAAAGTGTACTCCCTGAACACTGTAGCTTTTTATTGTAGGAATTGACCTTTCTCAGTAAGATGTCCATTGCCCAAATTGTGTATTGCATGCCAAGGAGTTAAGTCAGATTACTGCTATATGTCTTACAATCTACATTCCACGTCTCTATTTGTATTTCAGTGAAAAGGATTCATGGTATACCAAGTCATCAAGGCTCTAAGGTCTTTGCAACTCTTAATAGCAACCCACCAGGGAAAGCCATTGAGCAAAAATAGTCAGGATTAGAGAAGACAGCCTTGTTTGCAATGCCATTGCTGCTGGCACACCACCCCCCGTGATGTGGCATGAATGGATTCAGATATAAATCTAGGGCTTTGCAAACTAAGCACCCTCATCAAATAGTATTTATTGGAGGTTATGGCTGAGATACTGTTTTCCTTAGAAATCAGATACAGATGTGGCAGGAAATTTGTTTGAGAATGGGAATGTTAACAGAAATACACATAGTAACCTTTTATGCAATGCCTTCCTAACCTAACAGCCTTAAACCATGTACTTACTGCTCGGAGTAGAAGAAATTTATAGAGATCAAATTTCAATTGATTTGATTCCCTAGTTATAATCAATTTTTTTCTCAAATTTTCTAAAATCCACATTAGAGATGTGCAATGATCAATGTGATTTCCAATTTCTTCTTTTTATCTGCCTACAGATAAATCAGGTCAAACCAGAAATAAGCTGTAATCGAGGAAATATTTTCCACCCCTTATCACATAGAATATAAACACAAGTAGCTACTATTTTGTATATTTATAATACACACGTGTATCTCTTGAAATGGAAGCTGGAAACTAATAAATGTCTGGGTTGAAATGAAGTTCAATCTCAGACGGTAGTGAAAATTAGAAATTTTGGATGATAGGATAAACTCAGCTCTCTAGGGAACTGTTCTCAAGATGCTGCAGCAGAGGCATATTTGGCCCTGAAAGCACAGGTTTCTGAGTGGGAAAAGGTGGAGCCAGGAGAAAACGGGGTGGACAGGTTGGGGACAGATTTCCAGCATCTTTGACAAATGATCTTTGACCATCTTTCTGTTTGTACTGTTGATTGTGTAAAGGAGATAAACTACCTAGTGATTACTTTAGGGCAACATAAAATTCTGCACAAATTCCCCAAAACTCAAACTCCTTGTTACTTTAGCTATCTAGTTCTAATTACACTGTATACGGCAGTTATCTCAACTCTGTGGTTTAGATATCCAGCAACCAAGAAACATGATAAATTTGGAAGACTCTAAGAAAGTTCTGATTAGTCATAGACACAAACAGCAGATTCCTCTTACAGCTACTAAATTTACACTGGGCTTAATTGTGTCCACTGGGATTTTCTTAAGTCTAAAAATTGGTGCTCTTTCTCTGTGGAACGTACAGCATAACAATAACAACTAGAATGGGGCAGTCACGGAGGCAGTTACTTACAAAGGGGTTCCCATAAGACTGTCAGCTGATTTCTCAAAAGAGACCTTACAGGCAAGAAGGGGTTGAAAAGAAGTATTCAAAGTCATGAAAGGCAAGGACCTACATCCAAGATTGCTCTATCCAGCAAAGGTTTCATTTAAAATGGAAGGGCAGATAAAGTGCTTCCCAGATAAGATCAAGGTAAAGGAGTTCATCATCACCAAGCCCTTATTATATGAAATGTTAAAGGGATTTATCTAAGAAAAAGATGATCAAAAATATAAACAGTAAAATGACAGCAAACTCACAACTATCAACAACTGATCCTAAAACAAACAAACAAACAAAAAAACCCCACAAACTAAGCAAACAACCATAACAGGAACAGAATCACAGAAATGGATATACATGGACAGTTATCAGCAGGGAAGGGGAGGGAAGATGAGGGAAAAGGTACAGGGAATAAGTAGCATAAATGGTGGGTAGAAAGTAGACAGAGGGAAGTTAAGAATAGTATAGGAAATGGAGAAGCAAAAGAATTTATATGTATGACCCATGGACATGAACTAAGTGGAGGAATGCTGGAGGGAAGGAGGGTACAAAGTGGAGGGGAATAAAGGGGAGAAAAATGGGACAATTATAATAGTATAATCAATAAAATATACTTTAAAAAATTACATGGAAAATGGAGCACTTATTAAGACCTAGAAAGTGTAGTACATTTTACAGAATTTTTTCAAGTTGGGTTAGAGGTAGAGAAAAGTTTCTTACAGTCATATCTCTTCTTTTTATATGGGCAGTATCTCCCTGCCTAGAGCATAACTTTCACTGAGGAGAAGGGATCATTTACAATGTATGTCCCTGACTCTATATATTGTTGTAAATATTTTCCTTGAAATGCTTATCCTTCCTCTTCTCTGCCAATCTGAGCACTGGCACATGGCAAATGCTCAGATTATGGCTGGAAAGAAATGTTGGCCATCCATCAAGGGCTGCCCTTCTTCCCACCAACCTCACAAATTGTGTTCTGACTTCGTGCAGCTGAACTTCTGTAGTGCCTAAAACGTGTGAAAATTTTATATCATTGGTGTCTTTCAAAAATGGTCTTACGTTTTCTTTGTTCATATGTATTTTATCTTCCCAACTAGTTTATATGCCTTTTAAGAGTAGATAGTAGGTCTTGTACTTCTCTGTAATATTTGCACCTAGCTCAATACCTTGTACATGAAAGTATAATAGTTATGAATGTTAAATATAATCACGTAAGTAATTGTTTAATTATATTGCTCTGCTATAGTCCATGGAGTTTGGCATTTAGAAAATACTTATTTAGTTTGAATTTAATGGACAGTGGGAATTAAATATTTTTTTAAATCTTGTTTAATAAAAATGTAGCCAAATGGCTTGTTCTGCATTTTGAAAAGAAGGCATTTGACAGTATTATAGACAGACACTTTGAAGAAATGCCATTGTCATGTTTAACTGTATCTGACAACATTGTCTGATATTGAAGCTCTACAGTAAAAATTTTAGGATAATCATATACATTTTTCCTCAAGTTCAAAGCAGAATAGTTTTTGCCTTTCATGTGACAGAAATGACTTAAAATTTAGTTTTAAAACTGTGGTACTTTTCCATAGCTACCCTGTCTGTAGGGTTTGGTTTCATTTCAGAAGACTTTATATAGCTTGAAACTGTGCTTTTCAATTACTGACAGGTCTTCTGAATAAACTTATTTGTCCTAAGTTTGCTAAAGGCTATGCTCATTTTTTTTAACCCTTCTTTTGCACACAGTAGCGAACGCTGGCTGTGGATAGGTTTGAATAAAAGGAGCCCTGATTTACGAGGATCCTGGCAATGGAGTGATTATACACCAGTGAGTTTAAACTTTCCTGTTTGGGGTAATGTTGAGTGTTTGTTTCAATAACAAGTAAGTTGATTATTAAATAATACATCCACATACCATACAACTATTAAATTAATTTTGTAGAAGTATCTTTATTGAAACGGAAATAGATTCACAAATATGAGTATAGATAAAACAAGTTACTAACTTTAATCTTATTTATAAAAATATATGTTTAGGCTTTATATAATCCAATTGATATAGATATAGATATAATACAGATAAATAGACATACATAGATATACATAGACATGTGTAGATATATATAGATGTAGTGGTCATCTTTGGGTAGTACAACTGATTTTTTCTTTTTCTTTCTAATTATTTTTAATAATGGGAAGCTTTTACTCTTGTTAGTTAACAATATGAGTTATATAGAAAAGAAAGCACCTTTATTAGAGGAAATAACTTGTGGGAACCCTAGAAAGTCCTTCAATATTATATCAAATGTTTATATTATCCTAAAGAGAGGTTTTAGGTAATGCCTATAAAAGCAGATAATTCTCAAATATTAAAAATGTGCTCCACATTACCAATTGTGTCAATTCATGTGTATTCTTTCTAAATGTAAAATTCCTTGATTTTCATTTCCAAATTGGAGCATACCTGAGAATAGTTCATCAAATGACTAGCATTTCAACACATGCAAAAAGAAGTATTTTGCAAGCTCCTGATTCTGTGACTCCAATTGAGAATTTAATACACCACTCACCTCCACTTCCAAAACTATTCCTTTGTTTGGAAACTGATGACATTATGACATTTTCTAAGTCCTCTCATGATTTAGCATCCTCATAAAAAAGGAGACAACAGAGTTTTCCTTCCATGGCATAGGAACACACTTGAGTTATTAAAGTTGCCTAAATTGCATCTACATTGCAGGTATTTATTCATCAGTCGTAAATTCTGAAGCCTATCTTGTCTTTTCAGGTGTCTACTATTATCATGGAAAATGAGTTTCTGCAGGATTATGATATCAGAGACTGTGCTGCCATCAAGGTCAGTACAATGCTGGAAAATCTGCATATTTTAAAAACAAATCTGGTATCATGCGCAGTTAGGCAACAGATCCTTAGAGCGCCTTTTGTGTGTGGAGCATGTTAGGTGTGATGGCAGGTAAGAAGTATACCCGTGACCCAGCCCTCAAGAAGCCGAATTATATTTCATTTGAAAAGATAAAATTCATATTCAAGAAAGCTCTTATTGCTATGCAGTAATAACCTCCAAATGAATGAGCTAAAGAGAGCTAATGAAACTCAAAAGAAATGATTTTGGTGGCCTATTTACAGAAACAGGTGGGACCTAAATTAGGTTGATAGGATTTGGTCTGATAGGGTAGGTTAAAGCTTTCTAATGGGGACATGGTATGAGGAAGGGGCCTAAAGTAAAGTAAGAGTGGAAGGAAGAGGCTGAGATATGAGGAGAACAGAGTACAGATCAGGAAGTTTTCAGTGGTGGTGTTTGTTGAAAATAAAGTTGGGAAATAGGATTGTTGCCTGGTTAAGGAGTTTGCACATTTTTGGGTAGGCAATGCAGTATTTTCCAAGGTTCTTACATGAACTAAAGAGGATGTGAAAAGATTCATCTTGAGACAGATTTCAAGATGCAACAGATAGGGCCAAAAGACATAAAAAAAAAAAAAAAAAAAAAAAAAAAAAAAAAAAAAAAAAAAAAAAAAAAAAAAAAAAAAAAAAAAAAAAAAAAAAAAAAAAAAAAAAAAAAAAAACCAGGCATCTTCCTTTGCAGAATGGATTCATTTATTCATTCCATTAAGTAATATATCCAAGCACCCTGTGATGCTCTGGAAGTACAGTTATGACAAGGTATAAAGCAGTCATTGTCTTCACAGAACTTATAGTCTATTTAGAGATAAACACAAGTAAACAAGGAATGACAAGGGTTATAGCAGGCAAAGTATGTTTTATGCAAGAGCAAAGTATACGTTTTATGGGAGAATAAAGATGGTGAAGGTGGTGGCGATGAAGCTGTTAACACTTGCTGACTCCAGAACTAAGGTCAGTGTTAGGCATGTCACTTAGACAGAATACTTCACTGAATGCTTAAGCAAGCTTCTCAGGTAGGAACTGTTCATGTATTTGTCTTACATGGAAGAAATTTGAATTCTGAGTAACTTGTATGATCACTGAACTAAAATTTAAACCCACGTGCCTGGGTTCACTGTGTTGTATGACTGGACATTCATGGAAACAGTCAGAAGGGGTACTGGTTTATGGAGAAAATAGTGCATTTTAGTTCAGATATTTTGAATCCAAGCTAGCAGTAAGAAATATCCTATAGTTAGTAGAAATCAAGAGACTGGAATTGGAGAGAAAATGTATATTAAATGAAAGATCAAAGGACCAAGGAATAGATTTGGGGGAATTACTAATACATCAATGTAAGAAGATGAGGAAAAAAGATTCAAGAAGGCAACTGACCAGAAATGTTACAGGAAGTTTGAGACAAAGAACTGAGAAGGCCATTGGAAAGCACTATTTCCAAAGTAACTGTTCTAGTAATAAACTTCAGTATCATGTCATCTTTATAGAATTCCCAATTTAGCACATAAAAAGGCAAAAACTTCAGAGAAGCCTATGAAGTTTCCACAACACTGATGCAATAGACTATGTTCTGTGTAAGTAGAGGCCCCATGTGTGAAAAGATTGAAAAATCTACCAAAAAACTAAATAAAAGAAACACTGATGCCTCCTGCATCAGGAATAAGGCCAGCCAGAGTGGTGTTGTAGGAGAGAGTCTTACATCTCTTGCTTCTGTACTCACAAGAATCTCGGTCTTAAGAGAAAACAGTCCAAAAAGTGATGGATGCTCCTCCCAGGTCGTGCCTCCCCTCTCCTTTCTCCTTGCTTGCCGGCTGGAATTTGCAGAGCACCATCTTGGACCGTGTGGAGAAGGGCAACGTGCTAGGAATGCAGAGCAATGCTGAAGAAGGAGCCTGGGCCCCTGATGCCAAACTTTTATGTCACTGTTCACGGATCTGCTTTAGCACAGCCTGGTGTTTGGAAACCACTGAACCAAATACTCTTTTCTAGCTTGCTCTACCCCAAATTTAAAGGTACAAGATTCTACAATTCCATATCAACAAAACAGAAAACAACAATAATTTGCATTTTGAACATCAACATGATCCTATATGTTCCTTTATCAGCCTATTGCTTAGGCTGCTACTGTTTAAAACACTATTCATTCATGTGTTCATTCATTAAATAAGTATCTTAGGTAGTAGAGCTATAGTAGAGTTTAAAAAACCCATTTTAGTGTTTTATAAGGGTTTCATCAACCTCAAAATAATGTGCAATCCTCTTCCTCCTTCAGGTTACACAGAGGCTATGGCGAAGAAGCTGGTATTTTTATAATGACAGAGAAACTATTTATTTAAGGCCTTTTGCTTGTGATACAAAACTTGAATGGGTGTGTCAGATTCCAAAAGGTAAGTGGTAGTCATTTCTTTTCATAATCTTTTCATTCAAATGTCGTGAATGCTGAACCAACTACAAGTACCTAAGAGAGCATTTTAGTCTATAATTATAATTTTAAAAAGCCTTTGAAGTTGCCGTTAATGTATTAAGCTCCATCCTGCCTGAGTACTACCCTTCAGAATGCTGGATTATTGAAATTCAATGGTATCTTCCACTTTTATCATGAATGATTTTGTATAGAAGATATAATTTAAGGCTAATTGAGGATAATTAGATCTGGAATGAAAGATTATTTTATGTAAAAGAAGCAACATGGCAGAGCAGATCATTTTTATTTTGATGCAAAATGAAAGAAAAATGAATGAAGTAAGAATCAGGAAATAAAATTTAAGCATTTTCCTGAAAACTTTAGAAACAATTTTCAGTGAACTTAAAAGCTGGTAATAGTTTGTGTAGTTCAAATTCAGGAAATAGCTTAATTAAGTAGAGTGGTGATAAATGGGAGAGAAAATAGAGTAAATGGATGTCTTTTACTTAGCTTTCTACTAGGAAAATGTCAAGGACAGTTAAGGAAACTCTTAAGAATATTTTTAACTCCCAAACTATTTTAAGCAGATACTACATATATGAAAGTGTTAGTGGTAAGTGTACAGAAAGTTCCAAAATGAATTTATGAATTCAATGTAAACAGATTCATTGAAACCAAAGGTATTCAGAGAACCTAAAGAGTGCATCATGGAACTGCCTATAAGAAAAATGTTCTTTTTCCTTAACAAAAGGCTACCCTATTGCCTTTAAAAGAGCTTCAGGTGTGACTTCTGGTACAGTAACTGTCAAATCTCTTTCATAATGACAGACGGGCAGTCCATTAATAGAAGGGGAAGTGTGTGTGGGTGTGGGTGTGTGTGTGTTGATGGGGTTTTTCCAGAGAAGACATTATACCTGAGTTATGCCTGATTATTGATTCGGCCTGAAGGAAGAACAAACGAAAACCCTTTGTTCTTAAGCAAGTAGAAAAGCAAGTGGAAAAATAAATAATATATGTCATTAATGTGGACAACATCTGTTGTTTGAAGCATTGGAGGTGATGCTGCCATTACTCTGGCAGCTTGCTAGCATGCCACCAAGTGTCCTTGCTCCCTCCCACGTGTGCCCTCACTGGCAGCTGCCACCCATCCTGCTGTTTGAGTGATGCCGCAAACGCAAGAGTTCACCCCACGGCAACCTTGGGAATGGCAAACCAGTAGTCACAGGAAGTATTTCCAAAGAGCATTTGGGTGTTTCTTTTTTATTATATATATTTTCATTTTAAACAAAAGAGAAGGGAATTAGCTAATGTAACAAACATACATAAATCAACCAAATAAATCTTCTGAATGATTACCTTCTCTCCCCATACAGAAACAAAATTAAAAACTGAAGAACTTCCTGTGTCAGCTCATTCCCAATTATTTGAAGCAATTAATGATTGGGTGATCCAGGGTTTAAATATTATGTTAACTCCCCGTTGACAGTTTTTAAATTTAAATTTCTAAGGTACAGTGTGTCACATTCACCTGGTTGGGGAGATATATATATATTTAAAACAACCAAAGTTTGCTCAACTAATCTGTATTAATCTGTATTTTCTGGTTTCCTTAAAGCAGCTCACCTCTTACGTAGTCTAAGTCACTGTACCTTTTCTCTGTCTCTCTCCTGTTTATTACCTGTTCAGCCAGTTCTAATTAGTCCTCTCTTCTCTAAAGAGATATTTTGGCAATCTAAAAAAATTGCTTTTGAATTTATCAGGGTGACCTTGGTTAATATAATCACGTAGGTTTCAGGTACACAGTTCTATAATACATCATCTGTATATTGTATTGTGAGCTCACCACCCTAAGTCAAGTCTCCTTCCATCACCATTTGTTGCCCCCTTTACCCTCTTCTATATCCCCACCCTCCTTTCCCTCCGGCAATCACCATACTGTTGTCTGTGGACAGCCTAAAAAATTTAAATAGCCATAATCAGTGTGGAGATATATCCTTTTTTAATTGAAAAAATAGCATCAAAAGTAAGACTCATAGAAATGTTTTTAGGAAAATTACCTATAATGCCACAACCCAAATATAATATTTTATATTTTTCGATACCTTGTACACACATGCATATTTGTAATCTTGTATAAAAAAATACCTTGCTTTCTGCTTTTCTAACTCAAAGAAATTTAAAGGTTAGACATAGCGCCCCCTAACACATGATTACAAACAAGAAACTATATATATTTTAAACTAGTAGGCAGCATTATTGGTAAAAATTACCCAAGGCACAGAGAACTGGCTCCAAGAGAGAAACCAGAGACACTGGGGATATAGGCCATGTTTTGCATTAGGATACAACAACAAAATTAGGAATAGCTGTTTTACCCTGTAATTTCTGAGATTCATAGAATTGTGTCTTTGACTTGAAACCAGTATGACCTATGAGCAGAAAGAAAAGAGGACAGACAGCAGCCTAGCATGCTGGGAGGGCTGCCCTGTGCCTGGAACCGTGGTGGGCGCCTCCAGAGGGCCAACTTGACTGGATCTGCACACGGTCTTTGTGAATTAGGTAGTAGAGTCTCACTTTCCACAGAGCGGAAAGTTGAGGGTCAGGGAGTTAAAACAGCTGAATCAAAGTACCATGATGCTGAAGGGCCTGAGGGCATTTGGACATTACTGGCCCACCCACTTCAAAGCCTGTAATTCTTTGTAACATACAAATTTCTGTTTCCATCCAGAAAGCTTGGTTCATTTTTATTATTTTTCTCCCTGTTTTGCCTTTCACCTTCTCAAAGGTTCTGGATCATTGTACATTGCTTCCCAGGCTCTTCTAGGAGAGAGTAAACTCTACCCACCCAGGTTTACAGAACAATGACTCAAACTACATCAGATGGAGAAGTGGTTCCTGAATAACTTCACCCTACAATGATGAGGATTTTGGATCATATTCCTTAGTGTTTCTGTGTAACGTGTACACTGTGTTAATTTACTTATTTGTGCTTTCTAATTATTAGTTGTACCTATCCATCTGGTCTTCCTTTGCAACTTCCATGACATAAGATAGAGAACTGCCAGTAATACTGTGTTAATTATTATTTAACAGAGCTGCCTTTATCTTGCTGCTAAAACAGCTTTAGGATAGACCCTACAAAATTCAAATCAAAATGATCATAACATGAAAGGAAATGGTCTGGCCAGAAATGGGCAGGCCTCAGCAATATTGCAGGTCCTCTTGAGTTAGACTGAAGGCTGTTCCTTCAGTAGACAGTGATCTGTAATTGGACACTAAACCTAAGCCACTTATTGTCTTCCTTATACAGGTCATACTCCAAAAACACCAGACTGGTACAATCCAGGTAAGTTAAGAAATCTGAAATTTAGCCAAAGCTGCCTTTACTTTTTCAGTAATACATTTAGTTTATTTAAACCCAGGCCTAAGTGCCAGTTTCTGCTTGGTCACTTCTTCAACTGAGATGAAGTATCTCCAGACAGGGAAGGTGATTGGCTGGGGTGGAAGGAGGTCATGAGGGTGGATTTGTCTTTCTCTGTGACTCTGGGTGGCAGGGCCACTCACTGGCTCAGGAGTCCTTGGTTCCTTTCAGGAAGCATTTTTCTGGCCAGAGAGAACTAGTAATCTAAATGGATTATAATTTATAAAGGTTTTGAACATTATTAATCCAGACTTTGAGAATGAAGTTTGGTTTACACAGTCGTAACTCTGATATTCTTCTTCTTTAGAGCGCGCTGGAATTCATGGACCTTCAGTTGTAATAGAAGGGAGTGAATATTGGTTCGTTGCTGACCCTCACTTAAACTATGAAGAAGCTGACCTGTATTGTGCTAGCAATCACAGCTCCCTGGCTGCTTTAACATCTTTCACAGGACTAAAAGCCATCAAAAACAAAATAGCAAATGTAATTCAAAAGACTGTATTTTTAAATATTTTTCTTATTTTTATATTTATTTCATTAAAAAATATTGCAAAAATCTTGCCAAAATCCACAAAATTTAAATGTCCCTCTCAAGTGAAATTTGCCCAACAACATTCAAATTCATCATTTCTCATTAGAAATGTTAAATGTAATTGCTGAGTGTTTTAAGACATTCAAGGTTAATTTTAACTCAATTTATAAAATGAGCATCAATAGATAGTATAAATTATTCTAATACCTTATCATTTTTACTAAAAGTTAACTTTATAGTTAACCTGTGTATCTGTTTCTACTAATAACTAATTTTGCAAAATAGACTTTTGTAGGAAAAATAATTTGTACATCTTTAAATTTATAATCAGTTGCAATAGGACACTGTATGTCCAATTAATGTATGCCCATTATTACAGCAGCCATATTTCTGTATGCAAAATAGGGCCTGTGAATATACAAAGAGTTCTCAAACTGCTTTTTTGCTCAAAGGACCTGGTTTGTGTACTTTAGATACCAAAGTAATGAAATGTCCGGAAATGTTAGTGGTTTGTGGTTGTGGTGGAATGGGGTTCAATCAAAACTCTCCTAGAAAACTCAGCACATGTCAGGATGGGTATTTGGTTTGTTTTACAGATATCTGGTGAGGAACAGAAGTGGTGGCTGAAAACTACTGAGCAGCCAATGATAGATCGTCGCTCTATATTGTATGTGTAATCATTTATAAAATTATTTAAAAGAAGCAGTCCCAAATTCCCTTTTACTAAATGGGTTGCTATTTATAATTAGTTTTGAACTTTAATCCATAAACTGCCTAACTGCCTAGACTTGAGAAACCAAGTCCTTTTGCGATTTCACAGAATGAAGTGGTATAAAACAATGGCATAACATTAATTGTAGAATTAAAATCACTTACAGTAAACACCAGAATGGAACATGTAACTGCATTCTGAGTTGTCAGATCTCTTTTTTTCCAGCTCACGACGTCCGTGGCATCATCACTTTCCTATAATGTTTGGAGAAGAATGTTCATATCTATCTGCCAAGACCTGGCTTAACGGTAACAGTAATTCCAAATCCTTTCATGTTGATTATGTCATATGTGAAATTCAGGTTCAATTACTAGTTTAATCTTGTTTTCCTTTTGAGTATGTGTCTGGTAGCTTCATCTTATTCTGATTTATTGCTAATGACTGTAGCTCAAATTCCAAATGCAAATAAAGATTCTTTTCACTGTGACTATTTTGACTTCCTTTATCCTAAAGTAATTACTAAGAAATAGCACTTTCGTAACTAATAAGCATATAGACAAATTTGCAAAGATAATCAGGCAGCAGTTCTAGAATATAGTTGAGGTTCCTTTCCCCCTCATTAGCCTTCTTCAATTCCATTTCCTGCCATCAGGAACTGTGGTAACTGGTCGTTATACCATATGTGTGCATTTTTATAGGCAACATTGGTATGCTTTAACCTACTGATATAATAGTACTAGAAAATATAAATGGCTAGAGAAGAAAAGGAATATATTGTAACCTTTTGGGAAAGATTGATTTAAAGAGACTTTCTTTATTACTGGATCATTTTTAAAGTGTACTGAATGGAATTTCTCACCAGAGTAATCCTTCTTTTCATTTCTCAGACTTAAATAAACCAATAGACTGTAATACCAAGTTGCCCTTCATCTGTGAAAAATATAATGTATCTTCATTGGAGAAATATAGTCCAGATTCTGCAGCTAAAACACAATGCTCTGGGGATTGGCACACTTTTCAGAACAAGGTAAAAAGAGAATTGCTGCATTGTGCAAATGATGATAGCTTTCATGGTGCTTGTATGGCTTGTGATAGAATGGCAGCCCATCTAATAACTTCACTAAGACAGACTCTGCATATTTCAGTATCTCACCTGGTCCTCTACATTGTCAGAAACCAAGTTAACTCTCAAGTTGGTCGTGCCCACAGATCTTTCCAAATACTGTGCTCCTGTTCCGTTGCTACTAAACACTTAAATTGCTGAATTTGATGTGTCAATGGATAGTGATACCTGGAGGTCAAGACTATCCCTATGGCATATAAGAAATTGACTTAATTTCTGACTCATAAATTTTCTCCCCTAAGGAGAACATACAACTTCTACCAGTCAAATGAGACCAGCATTTCCCAAACTACTTTTTGGGAACTATACATATGTGAACCAAATGTTAGTAATTTGATCTTGCCTCCAAAGTGGAATTCATGGTTAAATAGGTTTGGGAAATGTTGCATTCTACAGGGTCCGGCAGTGGCCTGCTTGAGTGTGGTTGGTTGGGTAATAATGTGGGTGTAATAATTTATAGTTTAAATTTCACCAAAAATGTCATAGGGTGTGCTTGAGTGTGATATTGTTATGTTATAGAATTACATGCTTATGATTTTGTAATAAAATATTTCATAATAAAAAAGGGGTATTATTTGTGCTGGACCCTCTATATTTGCTTCTTTGAGATGTATAATCCATATTGCTATATGTATGTCATGGAATGTATTTGGATGCTGAAAAGAGATTTCTATAGTATGTTAAAACATTTGTTCTGGTGCATAAAAAATGTTTGAAGGTAAGCAGGCTGGGGTTGGTATGTAAAGTCTATGAATTCTTCAAAACCAGTCTCCTTTTGTCTTTCCCCTCTGCCATCCTTCATAAGGCTTCAAAGCTCAAATTCAGGGTGTTTTCTTTAGAGTGTTCTAGAAGCCACTGAATGAAATATCTCATTGGCCACTTCATTCTGTATGGAAACTGAAATAAAAACATTTTGTAGGCTATTTCAAGGATCACAATTTGGAAACATACTACTAATATGATCATAATATCAAAAAGAAAAAGGGACAGATTTGTCTGACAGCTGAAAGCATCTGTAATAAAGTTAAAATATTAGGGGTATATTTTGATTTTTTTAAATTAGGGAGATCTTCTATCCCCCAAGGTACTGGGATGAAATTTCCACAGTTAATGTAAATTGGGTTAAAATATTCTGCCAAGGGACAGGGACATGCTTTTTTTTTTCTTTCTTTCTTTTTTTTTTTTTAATGTAGGGTTTTTTTTTTTTAACATATAAGAAGGTGATGAGTAAGAGTACATACAGACTTGGAAATCTGGCATAACAGAGTTTGAGTGCTGACCAACCATTCTATGACTATTTCACTTATAGGTAAAGTTGCTTAACTTACCTGTACCTCAGTTTTGCAAGTTGTGAAAAGTAAGTGAGATAATACTAAGCAAACTGTTCAGCACAGAGAAAGTACTCAATAAATGGGATATATTTGAAAAAATAGTTCAAAGATCACTCTTCAGTTGCTAGAGAGTGTTAATTGGCGTTTTTATAGTACTACTTTATAAATCTCCATATCTCACAGGCCCAAAATTAGCAACCCTCTAAAAGATGAGGTATTTATTTCCTGCGTGAGATTTCCTGTGTCTGGAATCTTATGCTTCATGTATGTTCTTTGCTTGCAGTGCTTTCTAATGCTGAAACCCAAGTCTGTCACATTTCTTGAAGCAAGCGATACTTGTCACACCTACGGTGGCACCCTCCCTACAGTGTTGAACCAGAGAGAACAAGGTAGGAGAATTGTTTTGGAAACATGTTTTATTGTGATCTGGGGGCCCAGTTAGTTTTGGGATGCTGAGGGTAATTAACATGTTTTTAAATCTTAGGAAACTATTTTTTTACATGGTAGATGAGAGAGTATTTTGATAGTGAGATAAGCAAGAGGTATTCATTGACATATTTAGTATATCTTTAATTTGAATAAGTGAAATTTTTTTTAATCTCTTTCTGAAAGATTTTATTATATCCTTGCTTCCGGACATGGAAGATGCTTTGTGGATTGGTTTGCGCTGGACAGCCTATGAAAGGATAAATAAATGGATAGATAACAGCGAACTGACATACAGTAACTTTCACCCATTATTGGTTGGTCGTATAATGAGAATACCAAAAAATGTAAGTTTTTTTGAATCAGTAATCTATGTGGCTCTATGAAATCCTTGAGTCTTCCATAAATTATTGTACTATATGAGTCCATTTATAGAAAATGCTCAGAAGAGGCAAATCTACAAAGACAAAAAGTAGATTAGTGGTTACCAGAGGCTGAAGAAGATAAAAGGATTGGGTGTGATTGTGAAGGGTGTGGGGTTTCTTTTTGGGGTGGTAAACATGTTCTAAAATCGATTGGGTGGGGTAATGGTCACACAACTCTGTGAGTATACTGAAACCTATGGAGTTTATGCTTTAAGTAGGGGAATTATATGGCATATGAATTGTGGCTCAATAAAGCTGTCACAAGAAGAACAATAACAATGTGTGTGTGCCCTGGTTTTCCACAACAGCATTAGATCCGCAGCCCTTACTTCACAAGTATATAAAACCATCAAGCAGTGAGTTGCAAACGGAAGCAATTATAAATGCTTTATTTAACATTTTGGGATATGGACCTGTTAGCCTCAGTCTCTTGAGGCAAAATGTACAAAATTGGTGATTAGTAATCATTCTTCCATATGGGATAAATCTAAAGAAGCCGTAGAAGGAAATTAGGCATTATGTTAACAAGTGTTACTCTGGACCATGAAGACTGCTGCCCATTGTTCTGTCCTCCCTGTTTGCTGGATACAAACCCCCTTTTGCACAAAGGGCAAAGATGAAGAAATTAACTTTAAAGTCAAATTCCAAAAATACATCCTAGACAATAATCACCTAACGTTCCTGTGCAATGCAGCTTTGCCCAAGGCTGGCAAAGGAACTCTGAATCATATGTAATTATGTACAAAGTAAATATCAAAATACTCGTTAGTTATTATAGAAAATTTTGCAGTTATAGAAAAGTAGACACAATAAAGTAAAACATAAATCCTTATCCCACTTATACTTAGGCTGGTAGCTTTCAAACTTTTAACCATGACCCATACTAAGAAATACACTTAAATTGCCATCCAGCACATAGATATAAATATAATATTGCATTGACACACAGTTTTGTTAGGTACGGCAGATAGGAAACCAAGGCAGGGAGGAGGAGGGAGACATGTCTCACCCACTAACTCAGCAGCAGTGCTGAGCCAGGTCTGATAATCTTGCCAGGTGTTACAACATCACAAAAAAACGCCATGCTAATACAAGAGAAGGGCAGTCCTTGAAATTCTATGCATCATCTCCACTACCTGGGAAAGAAAGCCTTTGAAACCGAGCCTTAGTCCCAAGGCCTGAAAGGCAGAAAAGGGCCCATCGTGCTCAAAGGAAGAAGCCCATGAACACCTTTGGGTATTTATGCGTCCCCCCCCACACCCCCCGCCACTGCCCTGGGAAAATTGGCACCACCTTTAGCTGTCAATCAGTATGTAACAACTTCACCCCCATCCCATCAACTACGTAAGTCCTCAGAACAAAGAACTCTCACTCTTGTCCTCTGGCCAACCAGGTTTCCTATGTTCAACAGATTTTCTTATATTTCTGAGTGAGATAATTATAATTTGCAAATAGCAGTTCATGCTTGACTGCATATGGCAGAAATGCCAGATGCATGGCAAATACCAGGAGTGATAAACTCCATCCTAAACTTGGTCCACACTTCAGTGGGCCTGTCTGCAGGCTTTCATTGTTATACTGAGCATTACACATGATGTTGCCTCATTGTTTAAGGTGTATCATTGTACAACTAGCTTATTTAGAATTTTTATTTAGAAATAAGTACTGCATTTTCTAAAACTTGTTTCCAGCATCTATTGAAATTGTCATAAATCTTTTCCTATTCAGCCTATTGTCATGTGGTATAATACATTAATAGATGTTATATTAAACCGTCTTTATATTCTCATAAAGTCTAGTTGCTCATTGTGGATTATTATTTTACTATTCAACTGAATTTGATTTGTTAGAATTTTATTTGGAATGTTTTTAACTGTTCATAGAATTTTTTTTTTATGCCACATTGTCAGATTGAGTTTTTTGTTTTGTTTTGTTTTGTTTTTTGATCATGTGTACTTTGTAAAATGAACTCAGTAGCTTTCTGCTTTTGTGTTTTGAAATTAGGACTAAGTAGGACTCAGTCTGGGGAATTATCTTTCCCAGAAGGTTTGAAAAAACTATCAACAAAACCATCTGATATTGGAAACCTTTTCAGAGATCGTTCTTTAATAATAAAGGGATTTGGGGCAGTAGTTGACAGCCTAAACTCTAGAGGCAAATTGTCTGGGTTTGAATTCCATTCAGCTATTTAGTATGTCTTTGGAAGTTCACTTAACTTTTCTTAAGCATTTAGTGTGCCTTTGGGAGTTTATCTAACATTTTTCCATCTGTAATTTTTCATCTGATACTGTTGAACCTGCCATACAATGTGAGGATTACATAAGGCAACTCATTAAAAGCCTTTGGTATGATAGCTGGCACATGATTTTTTAAATCAGCTACTTATGGTTAATTTTTAATTTTCTCTAAAGTTATTGGTACATTTTGGTGTTTCTACATCTTATAACAATTATGCTAATTTTTATTTTTCAGGAAAGTTGTCTGTTTCATTTACATTTTCAAATATATAGATAAAGTTGTGCGTGCTATTATCTTTTTAAATCTCCATATCTCATTTTGATTATTTTTCCTATTTAGATTTTTACAAAAACTGATGTATGTTACTGGTTTTCTGCTCCTTTTTATCCTCTACTCCTTTTGCTTGAGGTATATTTATTAATACTACTATATTTTTCTATCCTGGTTTTCTTGTAGCTATATTTTTGCTGATTTTCTAACCTTAGTCCATCTTTTTTTAAAAAAGACAGAATACATTTATAATCACATTTGCCTCCACATAAAGTTTTACTCATATCCCTTGGAATATTGCTCATATTATTTTTTCCTGTATTTTTTATTTTTTGTTTAATGTTTATTGTGTAGCATATTTGTTGTTGTTTTTTTTAATCTGCATATCTTGGGATAAATCTTTCTTATTTTTGTAATTGTGTTACATTTCAAACATACAAAAAAGTATAGAGACAATATACTTTGAATAAATTTTCATGTGTACTATCACTGATTTGTGGCCAGAGAATGAAATCTAGGTAGGTACTTTTATTTATGGAAGTTTTTATAGTGACTATTAGAGGATTAAAGTTCTAAAGTGAGTTCTCCATGTGTAGTAAAAAAACTGTCAAAAGTTTATAAACATCTAATAAGTTGAGTTAATAACCATTACTTTTTTTTAACTTACTTGAAATGTCAGGAATGATAGCACAGCCCTGGCTAGCAGAGCCCTGACTGGTGTGGCTCAGTTGGTTGGTGCCAGCCTGTAAAGCAAAAGGTCACCAGTGTGATTCCCAGTGGGCACATGCCTGGGTTGCAGGGTTCGGTCCCCAGTCAGGGCACGTATGTTTCTCTGTCACATTGATACATCTCTTCCTCTCTTTCTCTTTCCCTTTCCCTCTCTCTGAAAAAAAAAAGTGAATAAATTTTCTTAATGTTAGTATAATTGTGTTTTTGTCTCATTTCTAATAGTTTATCTTTTTTAAAGATGTATTTATTAATGTTGCTATTATTTTCTTTTATACTCTCTAAAATTACTTGCCCTTTTCTCATGCTTTGGAAGTTCATCAGGATTTTCCTAGTGATTTCATGGTCAGCTCCTTAGTGGAATTTTTTGTAGGAGGAGAAATCCAATTTGGAACGTAAAGTTCTCTTGCTCAGGTCTTCAGACTGTTGGTTTCATGATTGTGTTTACCTGTTTGCCTTTTGTGTAGTTTTTTGATGAAGAGTCACGCTACCACTGCGCCCTGATGCTCAACCACCGCAAGTCACCTTTTGCTGGGACATGGAATTTCACTTCCTGCAGTGAACACCACACTCTGTCTCTCTGTCAGAAATACTCAGGTATAGATATTACCTAGATAACTGTGGTACTTCATGATGTTAGATATGTACAGTATTTTTTATAAAAGTATTATAAATGAATTAATATTAATTTTTAATTGTATAGCTTTCTTAAAATTTCAATATGACAATTCATATTGGCTCAGTGAATCAGATTATCTCAAGTGGAATGTGATTTTTTTCGAGTATCATCACCATACTTGATTAAATATCAAAATTAAGTATTAAATGGAATTTCTTAATTGGAGATGTCTAATGATAATAAATTATAGTTGAATTTTATTCTCCTTTCTACTGTGGCATTTTTCAGATTTTACCTTCTATCATGGGAAAAGGAGGAGGAAAACTTAATGTTTTTAATTTAGTTCAGTATAAACATTCACAGTTAAATTTAGCACTAAAAAAAGGATGTGAAACATTTATAAATGGATCACTATGACTTTCTATAAGCCAAATGAAACTAAAAGGTTTACTTAAAAATAGGAATCAGGAACTTCTGGCCAACATGGAGGTATAGGTAGACACACTGTGCCTCCTCGCACAACCAAAATTAAGGACAACAAAGATTTAGAAACAAAAAAACCCAGATCTGATAGAAAATTGAACTGTAAGGAAGTTCAACAACCATTCATCCAGACCGGTAAGAGGGATGAGTTGGTGGCCCACGGAGAGAGGGGTGGCAGCAGGAAAAAGTGGTAGTCGGTGGTCCCATGCATGCAGGCAGCAGCTAGCAGACCCTGGGCACACAAAAGCCTTGCTGACCTTGGACACACATTTGTGTGCAGATAAACCAGGCGAAAATGGGGAGGCAGACCGTGCAACCCAAGGCCCCAGTGCTGGGAGATAAAGCCTAAAAGCACTGATTGAAAACACCTGTGGGAATTGAGGTGCCGGGACAGAATCCCAGCCTCACAGGAGAGTTCATTGGAGAGACCTACAGGGTCCTAGAAGTACACAAGCCCACCCACAGAGAAATCAGCTCCAGAAGGGTCCAACTTGCTTGTGGAAAGTGGCGGAAGGGACTGAGATACAAGAGAGAGTGGAGCAAGCGCCATTGTTCCCTCTGTGACTCCACCTCCACATACAGCATCACAACCCAGCCACTGGGTTGCCCTGCCTTGGTGAGCACCTAAGGCTCCGCCCCTCACTATGTAACAGGTGAGACCAGACCCCCCCCAAAAAATATATAGCTCAAGTGGAAGAACAGATCAAAGCCCCGGAGCCAATTCATCTAAGCGACCAAGAAATAGCCAACCCATCAGATGCACAGTTCAAAGCCCTGGTGATCAGGATGCTCACAGAATTGGTTGATTTTGGTTGCAAATTAGATGAAAAAATGAAGGCTACAATAAGTGAAATGAAAAAAAAAATATGCACAGGGAACCAATAGTGATGGGAAGGAAACTGGGACTCAAATCAATGGATGGACCAGAAGGAAGAAAGAAACAACCAAACAGAAAAGAAGAAAGAAACAAGAATTCAAAAAAACGAGAGGCTTAGGAACCTCCAGGACATCTTTAAACATCCCAACATCCAAATTATAGGGGTACCAGAAGGGGAAGAAGAGCAACAAGTGGAAAACTTATTTGAACAAATAATAAAGGAGAACTTCCCCAATCTGGCAAAGGAAATAGACTTCCAGGAAGTCCAGGAAGTTCAGAGAGTTCCAAAGAAGTTGGACCCAAGGAGGAACACACCAAGGCACATCATAATTACATTAGCCAAGATTAAAATGAAGGAGAGAATTCTAGAAGCAGCAAGGGATAAAGGTAGAGTCACCTACAAAGGAGTTCCCATCAGACTGTCAGCTGATTTCTCAAAAGAGACCTTACAGGCAAGAAGGGGCTGGAAAGAGGTATTCGAAGTCATGAAAGTTAAGGACCTACATCCAAGATTGCTCTATCCAGCAAAGCTTTCATTTAGAATGGAAGGGCAGATAAAGTGCTTCTCAGATAAAGTCAAGTTGAAGGAGTTCATCATCACCAAGCCCTTATTATATGAAATGTTAAAGGGACTTATCTAAGAAAAAGAAGATAAAAAATAGGACAGTAAAAAGATAGCAAACTCACAGATATTAACAATCAGACCTAAAACAAAAGCAAACTAAGCAAACAGCTAGAGCAGGAGCAGAGACACAGAAATGGAGATCACATGGAGGGTTAGCAATAGGGGAGAGAGAGGAGGAGAGAGGGGGAAAAGGTACAGAGAATAAGCATTGATGGTGGGTAGAAAATAGACGGGGGAGGGCATGAATAGTGTGGGAAATGTAGAAGCTGAAGAACTTATGACACATGGATGTGAACTAAAGGGGGGAATGTGGGTGGGAGGGGAGGTGCAGGGCGGACAGGAATGAAGGGGGGAAGGACAACTGTAATAGCATAATCAATAAAATGAAATGAAATGAAATGGAATCATTCATATTTTCAAAAAGATGTTTTTAAAAGGTATTAAATTGTTTTCACTGATCACAATAAATTTTTTAAACATTATTTATTCATTCCTAGAGAGAGGAGAGAGGAGGGACAAAGAGAAGGGGAGAAACATCAGTGAGTGGTTGCTTCTCACACATCCCCCACTGGGTATCTGGCCCACAACCCAAACATGTGCCCTGACTGGGAATCAAACTAGCAACCCTTTGGTTTGCAGGTTGGCACTCAATCCACTGAGCCACATCAACCAAGGCCAAATAATATTTTTTTTTAATTTTGTATGTAGTAAGAATCTCAAGTAGATAATCTATGTACCTCTGAAGAACTTTTTGCTAAATTAATCTTTGCTCATTTGTTTCATACTTTTTAGTAACTGCTCTATTTAGAAAAGTACTATAAAGCAATAATTTATATATATATAAATATATATATGCGCTCTTGTGGGTGGTTTTGTACTTTTTTCATGGGAACTCCCTCAGATGAAAACTTTGTAATGGAACACCTCTTGTTGAAGCAGTTCAAACAAAGGAAGTATTTGCCACCAACCTGAAATGGTAATTTTCTCACAGCCTACTTTTAGTTATAGCTTTTCTTCTTCCTAGATTACATCAACTAAAGCAGAATTTTTTTCTGATTTTAGAAAACAAATGTTGGGGCTCATACATTTTACCTAAGGTATACAGGAAGACAGAGCTAGTTCTCCCTCTCAAAAATCTAACGTAAATGAATAGATAAAGTATATAATATCTAAAGTAAATTATACTGGGGAAATTTTTAAAATATCATATGACTTGTGTGGTTTTGTTTTTTTTTTTTCTTGTACACACAGAAATTGAAAGCAGCCAGACCTTACACAATACTTCAGAAACTGTAAAGTATCTAAATAATCTGTACAAAATAATCCTGAAGCCTCTGTCTTGGCCCGACGCTCTAAGGGAATGCCAGAAAGATCACATGCACCTGGTGAGCATCATGGACCCCTACCAGCAGGCCTTCCTGACAGTGCAGGCGGTCCTTCGAAACTCTTCCTTGTGGATTGGACTCTCCAGTCAAGACGTAAGTTTTCAGTCCCAACTGCCAGGGTTGGGTGGTGGGATGTGACATGTTTTTATTATGCACAGCATCTCTCATATCAGACTAAAAGAAATCAGAAGTCATAAAACCTTATTCCAATGAAGGGATTTCATGAAGTATGTACCTTTTAGTGACAATCATCTTTCCACTGTTGAAAGACCCGGTGTTTTATTGTTTAGATTAAGAAAAAGTTCTTGTGGACATATGTAGCCGATCACTTCTTTTTCTGTATCCAGTCAAAGACTGGGCTGGAGTCGGGAGCTGACGTGTCTCCTCAGCCAACAGGGAGAAGAGAGGAAGGGAAGAATTAAAATGTCAGATGGGGCCAGGTGTGTAGAATCACTGCAGATGTTGTTGAAGAGTCCTCTGTATCGCTTCCAGAATCAGCAGAGAGAAATTAAGCCTCTAAGAAGAGATTAGAATAGTGTTTCTCCCATCTCTAGCCCTATCCTGGACAGGTATCTTGGGTACTTCCATTCATTTCATAGCCCAGCAAGGAATGCTAGTCTCCTATAACTACGTACAGGTAGTACAAATGGGAATATTTATGCTGCTGAAGCTTTTGGTTATAATTAATAGGGCCTTTTTAAAAATAAAGCAATAATATTCTTCTCAGTGTTACAGGCTACTTTGCCTCTTTTCTAGGCCTTCTATATAATATTTTGATACTCTAACCACTGAGATGTATTAAAAGGTAAGATATAGGGGTGGAGTATAAGGCTGCATTCATTACGCAGTACACAGAGGGTGCCCTTTACCAAGACTGCAATGTGAAGTTTACCCACTATGTCCACACCATGCATGACTGTAGAAGCCCTAGTTAAATAAACATCACCTAGACCAGTATTCCTGATTCGCTCTGAGAAAGAGGATGATTGGCAGCATGGGAGAGAGGAGTGAGCCCATTGCCTCATGAAGCAAACCAGAATCACACAGCCCTTAGGATAGCTGTCAGTACACCAGGATGGCTTGGGGCTGCATGAAGAAGATGTGATCGAAGATAGTTTAGTCCTGGCGCAAACCCAGAGCCAAACCGGAAAACAGACTCACAGGTAACCATTATCTTGAACAAACTTCGGATTTACCACCACCAGCACTTACTAGAAGCTCAGTTAAAAGGAGGAGCATTTAGAAATTGCTGACAAATAGTTTCTCTGAGACTCAGGATATTTTGAAATGTACCCCTAGTCAAGCCAGATCATCAGCTTGACCTGCTTCCCCAGACTTCACATTATCAGTTTCTTCGAAAAGTTGCTTTTACTTACTTTCTCTTTGGTTTTTGATATCATGTGAGACCCATCATTCTGTCTCTTACGAGGGTAGTAATGTTATATTTCCTAGTTCCAATGACCTTAAATCTCTTGAAACAAAAGCAATATTGGCAATGTAGAAAATTTGTAAAATTATAGTAAATGAAAATAAAATATTTAAATTAGGTGTAGTCCCAGTACCTAATGATAAATATAGTTTAATCATTGGGTATGTATCTTTCAAGTTATTTTTTTCTTTGTACATGTATTTATTTTTAAGATACTTGAGATCATACTGTTTTGTAGGTTCCCCCCCCAACTTAATGATTTGGGTCTTATTTCTTATCCTATTTTTCAGTCTTTACCTATGTTTCTTTTTTCCTGTTACTTTTTATTTTAAAAAATTCTACGTATCTTCATAAGCTGCCTTAAAAATCTTTAGAACATGACAATGTATAAATAAATAAAACTTTACATTGAAAGGTATTTCCTTTCATGATACATTAAAGGAAAAACTCTAAACATGGTAACAACAAGATCAGTTTTTTGGTTAAAAATTATACTGGGCAGCAGGCTGGGGAGGAAGTGAGTGATCTAGAGGCAGGAGACTAGTGAGAGTTGTGCAGGAAATGCTGTGGGCCAGAACTAAGGCGTATTTACAATGTCCACAGTGTGCTCTTCTGGGACAAATGAAGTCCAGAGTGTGACTGTGGCACTAGGTCACTCAAGTATATAGAAGTAGAGGAAGTCAAGAAAGCTCGGGAACTGGGTGAATCATCCACATGACATAGACACCCCTAAATCTGTGGTGGGACCAGGGGCAGAGGAAGACATAGAGATCCTCCGTAGTGAATGTCAGGAGGAGCAAGTGGGCCAGATCCTCAGTGACTTTCAGAGAGACAAGGAATCTGGAGTTTGCGGTGACAAGAAGGGTATAGTCCTCAAGAGAAATGACTGAAGGAGATAAAAATACCTACTACCCCATTCTCATAGTCCTATGACATTTGACAATGGAAAAACAAACAGGCTTCCCTTGTGGGTGCTGAAGGGAAATTATTCTCTTAGAAAAAGACAGGTTTTAATTAAGGTCAAGAATTTAATAAAGATATATGTATAGTCTTAATAAAGAGACTTAGTATTCAGTAAAGGGATAGCAGGTGTGGGATGATTAATCTACGAGAAATACAAGTTGCAGAGACCCAGGGACCTGGGTTAGCTGGGAATGCAGCAGAGGGGGTGGAATCCAGGGGGATCCGGAGAATAGGCCACATCACATGGCCAAAGGGCCACATTGGAAGCCACATGGCCTGGGCGCTCACTGGGTACAAGTTACAAGTGGAACTCTGGTGGAGAACAGCTCAGAATGAAACATTGGTGGAGTCAAGGCCTAACCATGTTTGCTATTTATGGTTCACTAAGGGGACTGTGTGGCCTTTTCCCAATATTCCAAATAAATCAGTGATACAAAATAACCTTGGTCCTCAGGAAAGCTTAGCTCCGTGAGTCACTGTGTGAGGCCTGGGGCTCTGGCAGCACCATGGAGAAGCTTGACAGGGCTGGACCCCACAACCACAATCCACCTTCTAGACTTCTGTACCTACTCTGCAAAGCCGCCTCAAGACAGGTGGGCGGTCAAGGCCCTTGTCTGGATGTAAGGACAGATGTTCACAGACTCTGAGTGCACAATAGAACATAGCGAAAGGAAGCATGTCCCCACAGGCAAGTGCAAAAGCAGTGGTGTAACATCTGCATGGCCTGAGGGTTAGGAGAAGAGAGCAAGCATATGCAGCCATCTGTGTGTACCAGCTAGCCACTGAGTTATGTGTTTTACACATGTTATGCTATTAGTTCCAGCCATAAGGTTAGGTGTCACATCCATTAAATGGCTGAGGGGATGGAAAACTGGTGAGGTAAACTCACGATCAAGGAGTAGTAAGTGACCAAACCAGAATTCAAAACTAGGTGTGCGTAGCTCTGAAGCCCATGTTCTCTCCATGACTACATGCTATCTCTAACTTTATCAATACTTCCAGTGGTCCTCATTCCATTTTAGCTTTCTGATTTCTAACAACCAACAATACTGATAATGTGTGAGGCATCATAATATATGTAGTAATTCAGACCACGGATGCTAGGGTGTGACAGCCTGGATTAGAATCCCAGCACCGCAGTTTATATTCTATGTGACTTTGCACACACTACCTGCCTTTATTTTCCTCGTCCGTAAAATGGGTATAATAATACCTCTCTCATATGATTGTTATATGGGCTAAATAACAGTCCCTGGCATGTAGTAAGTGCTATGTAAGGGTATGTTAAATATAAAATTAAAAGTCCAATTGACCATGAGGTTGACCGTGAGGGCCAAAGCAATACAAAAGGGATAATATGAAGTATTGCCACTTGAAGTGTATTTCTGCTCCTTGCAGGATGAACTCAACTTCGGTTGGTCAGATGGAAAACATCTTAAGTTTAGTCGCTGGGCTGAAAATAATGAGCAACTCGAGAACTGTGTGTTTTTAGACACTGATGGATTCTGGAAAACATCTGATTGTGATGCTAATCAACCAGGTGCAATTTGCTACTATCCAGGAAGTATGTTAATTCAAATACTTTATTTCTTAAATTACTATCAAGTCTGAACAATAGTGGAATTTGAGGGAAGTAGTTTTGTAAAATCATAAAGGTCCTTTTAACAACAAAACTTGTGAAAATTTACATCTAACTAGAATTATTATATATTAAGTATTTTGTCATTAATTTGTTATTTTACATGTTTTATCTTTAGCAGGTGACAATGGTAATTGACCTTTTAGTTTTAAGCTTCCACTACCCTCATTTTGCATGTATTTTCTGTCAATATTCTTATAGAAAATCTTATAGCTGTGGGAATTCTTTTATAATTCTTACCATCAACTAAAATTTCTTCTATGAGTCACTGTTAGATTCATTTGATTGTAAGGAACAGTATCCAGCTCAAGCTAGCCTAAACTAAAAAAGTATTCTAGATTCTCAAAAATGGGGGTAGAGCTAAGCCTCTTAAGGAATAAGAACCAGAAGCTGGTACTGCCCTCTACCTGTCCTTTCTGTGATCTGCGCTCCTCCCTTTATCCACTTTCTGCTTCTCTCTGCACGCGGTGACTGACACATGGCGGCTCTGCATCTTCCACTTACAACCATCACTGGAGGTGAACTGACTGTCTCTGAATTCCACTTTTCAGTTTCTTAGAGAGAATCTGAAGGATTCAGCTTGAGTCAGGTATGCAATTTCTAGCTCAGTAAAAGGAAAGTGGTTTTACAACAGCCAGAGGTCCACATTTGTGGGTCTGGGTAAGAAGAAGACACTACTTCACAGACAAAAAAAGCTAGTCATGAGTGGAGAGAGACATGGAATAGTCTCTCCTACATACTAACGCTATTTGACTGGCTTTGAATAGAGTATGTCCATACTTGCACCTTCTTGAATGCATGGCCTTTTCACAAAATGGAAAAAAAATCAGATTTTCTAGAGATCAGATTTTAAACTATTTCTGTTTGCTTTGAGGAAAGCAGTAACTTACCTAGTCCATCAAATATTTCATCAAAATGTTCCTTTAAAACTGGAGAAGATACCAGTCACCAGACACTTGAAGATGAATTCTAAAAGTTCTAGTTAGGTGCCTGTTACTGTGTTTGAATAGTTTCTCTGAGGTAGCCTCTTGTATTCGAAGTTTGGAGATGCAGGAAGACAATAACTACACTTAATAGCACCTCACCTTTTACGTTCTTCCACTCACCCCACAGCAGGGAAACGAAAATTGCCATTAAATAATTTCTTTCTGCCCTGACTGGTGTGGCTTAGTGACTTGGGCATCATCCTGCAGATCCAAGGGCTGCCTGTTGGATTCCCAGTCAGATTGCGTGCCTGGGTTGCGGGCAGCGTTCCCAGTTGGGGGTGTGTGAGAGGCAGTCCATCGCTGTTTCTCTCTCACATCAATGTTTCTCTCACGCTCCTCCTCCTTCTCTTCCCCTCCCTCTAAAAATAAATAAATAAAATCTTTTAAAAATTTTTTAAATAATTTCTTTCCTACAGAAAGCCAGTTAAGAGATCACATTATATTGAGTATAAACAGAACAAGCATCCCCAGGCTGTTATTTCTTGGTTTCCTGAATAGATATTTCCTACTAATCAAGTCTGATTACTATAAACAGAATTGAGCATTTATATCTAAAATTAGTATTTATACCTAAAATTAGTATTTATACCATTAATTCCTTTTTCTAGATGAGACTAAAGAAGAGGTCAAACCAGTTAACAGTGTTCACTGTCCATCTCCTATTTTAAACACCCCGTGGATACCGTTCCAGAACTATTGCTACAACTTCATGATAGCAAAGAATAGATTTATGCCAGTAACACAAGATGATGTTCATTCTAGATGCCAAAAACTGAGTAAGTAAATTAGATGGCCATTCTATATTGCCTTGTGCTCATTTTAAAATATCTTGCTAAGTATGTTATAAATACTTCTAATTAGCACTAGTAACAAGATCTCAAAAATATTCACCTTCTAACTTATACATTATCAACAACAAAGTATTAAAATTTGTGTTTAGTTAAAATGGAAGGTATAGGAGTTACCTCTTTTCTTTACCCATGCATCAGAGAACTAGTCTGTCTTTACATGTGTAAATAAAATAGGTTCTATAATACTTAACAAAGAAAAGAAATGACACTAGATAGCAGAGAACTGGATATTAAATCAAGCTAGGCTGTTGGAGAAAATGAAAAGTTAATTTGGCCCTGGCCAAGTAGCTCAGTTGGTTAGAGTGTCATCCTTATATGCCAAAGTTGCAGGTTTGATCCCCAGTCAGGGCGCCTTCTGAGAATTTGTTTTTAAGAAATGGACTTGCCATCCTCCTTCATTTGCAGGACTGTCTTGGTGCTTTTGTTTGCTGGGACAAGGCTCACAACTTGTGCCTCTCCAATTGACCCTTATTTTTTAATTCAATAATTTATTTTAAAATGTAATGTGTGAGGTTTTCTTTAATCCCTCCTCAGTTCTCAATTTCACAAGGGAAAAAATATATCATTCAAATAAAGTAAGTGAACAGGGACTCAAAAAAAGTCAATTTGAATAATCAAAAGCTTAGATAAGCCACAAAGAAGCAGTCTGCTTTTTAAAAAAGAAAAAAATACGTATTTTACACTTTGAAGACTCTTCAGATATTTCCTATGAGACCCACTGAAGATTTGCAATTTCTGAACAGTGGACCTATGAATTTTGTGGAAAGTTCCTGTGGAAAATATCAAGCTATTATCCCCCAAACTGTGCTCCACAGAACACTAGTCTTAGGAGATGCTCTATGAAAAAAGGATCCTTAGAAAAAGAACAATATTAAGCAGCTCTACACATGAGCACTTCCTGTTAGAGATGATCAATGTGCATTTGCGTATTCTTTAAGGAATAATGGCATAAATAAATCAAAAAATTTGATTTGTTTATCTGGTGTTTGCAACGTTTTTATCCATGTAGCTCTTTTCTGGGTAACCCCTACTAATTTCCAGAGGAGCACACTATGGGAAATATCAACTCCTTTAACTCTAATGTAAGAGTGATTGCTAACAAAAAGGAAGATCTGTCTTATAGCCCATACAAGAGGTTTTATTTATGATAGTCTCTGATAATGCATCATTAATGTAGGTGGATTTGTACCAATTCAAAATAAGCTTTAAATGGGGCAAAATGACGTGAATCAGTTTTAAATTCTCTACTCAGCTACTAGCTTGTCACTATTCTATAAGACCCGATTTAACATCAAAATGTTTAAAGACCTCTTAACCTATTCATTTTATACAATGAGACCAATTTAATTGACATGTCTTTCTTACTTTCTGCTATTATTTAAGTTTGGGAGTATACTAAACTGGGAAACAAACTTTCTAAATCAAACAAAATAAAGTGTTCTAGATAAATAATTATTTAAATTATCGACTCTTCTTTATTTAACAGATCCAAAATCACATATTCTGAGTATTCGAGATGAAAACGAGAATAACTTCGTTCTTGAGCAACTTCTGCACCTTAATTATATGGCAACATGGGTAATGTTAGGTGTAATTTATGAAAGTAAGTTGTAAATATGATAATTTTCTTTATATTCATACTTCATAATAAACTACTTATCAAGCTGTAAAAGTGTAGTTCTTCAAAGTCTGTGTTTGTTAATATGCAAAATTATAATTACACACTTAGCATCGTATATAAATACCAAGGTAGTTTTTGTGTCTCTTTTCTGCCATTAAAATGTCTTTATCACCAAGCTTAGAGTTAAATGGTAGAAAATAATTTTCTTTCTCTGCTCTCCCTCCTAGCAGCTTAAGACTAACTAAATATGACCACACTCCCATATAAATCTCCAATACTTAATTTGTGTCTGTACTAGGTATGTGGGATGAGTGAGAACAGAATTATACTTCTGCTAATGTTACACCTGTGGATTTATACCACTGGCTTGGGGTATACATAACAAAATGAGGCACACAGTCTGACAATGGGGTAGAATATTTAAAATTGGGACTAAATACCACAAATTCAATATATAATCACTATAAAATGTTTTAAAACACAAATTCTAATAATAGGGTAAGTAAGACCAACTTAGAAAGGTACTGAATTAGAGATGTCCTCACCGTCATAGAAGTTTTGGAATTAGAAAGAAGACAATCACTCTATGGGCACAAATCATCGAAAATATGCACTTACCCAAAAATGCTAATGTTAATTTAGTATAATTTGTAACACTTACTTGATAGTATAATTGGTAGCACAAAACTTTTAATTCTAATGAAGTCCAATGTATCTATTTTTTCTTTTATCACTTGTGCATATCTTAGAAGGCTTTGCCTACCCCAGGGTCATGAAGATGTACTCCTCTGTTTCCTTCTAAGAGTTTTATGGTTTTAGCTCTACATTTAGATCTATGAACTATTTTGAGTTAATTTTGTATATGGTGCAAGGAACAGATCCCACTTCTTATTTATTTATTTATTTATTTATTTATTGTTCTTGTACAGTTTTCTGTCTGTTACTCCCATCCCAGCCCACCGCCCCAGCCCTCCCCACCTCCCACCCATATCCACCCCCCATAGTTTTTGTCCATGTGTCTTTCATACCCACTTCATTTTTTTTATGTAGAGATTCCTGTTCTCCCAGGAACTATTTTTTCACCATTGAATTGTCTTGGCACCCTTGTCAAAAAGTCAGTTGACATAAATGTGCACAATTGTGTATGATTCAGGTCCAGAGAAGAGATTCCTGTCACTAGTTTGATAATACATTATTTTTTATAAAATAGTTACATTCACTTTCATTGCAATTAAACATATATGTAGGAGAAATGACTGATGAAAGATAACAAAATGTAAAGTTATTGTAGAATGGTGGAATTCTATAATTCTGCAATAAATTTTTCTTTTGTGTTTATAATTTGTCCTTTCCAAATTAAAAATAAGCAGGAAAAAATTGTTTTATAGAGATACACATAATCATATAATCTTCTAGGAAATGGAGAAAGAAGAAAGAAAAGTTGAGACTGCAACATTAACCTCATAACTGTAATTCAAGTATTGATTTAATCTCTAAGCATAGAATTAACTGTTTCTTCTCTAGATAATTCTCTTATGTGGTCTGACAAGACCATGCTGTCATATACGCACTGGAGAGCAGGAAGACCAGCTGTAAAAAATGGCCAGTTTTTTGCTGGCTTGAGTACTGATGGCTTCTGGGATATTCAAGCCTTTAATACTGTTGACGAAATACTTTACTTTCATCAGCACAGCATTCTTGCTTGTAAAATTGAAATGGGTAAGTATGCTAATATAGAGCTTGCACTCCATGGAGTTCCCATATATTACCATAACCAGTTTTTCCTACTGTTGACTTCTTACATTAATGTAGTACATTTGTCACAACTAATAAACCAATATAGATAAGTTATTATTGACCAAGTCCATTATTCTAATTTTCTTGGTTTTAACTTAATATCATTTTTCTGTTTTGGGGTTCCATTCAAGATACCATGTCACATTTAGTCTCCATGTCTCCTTAGGTTCCTTTTGGTTGTGACGGTTTCTCAGACTTTTCTTACTTTAAGTGACCTTGATAGTTTTGAGGAACACTGGTCATGTATTTTGTAGAATGTCCCTCAGTTTGGGACATTTGGTAATGCTTATCAGGGTTTTTCACTGCAAAGTTACTCTTTTTTCCCCTTTGCATGCTTTATAAGGAAGTCACTGTATGCAGTGACTGGAGAGTTATTGCCCACCTTCCTGAAGGGAGGAGTATCTACATAAATTATTTGGAATTCTACCACACTGAAGGTTTATCTATTTCCCCCCATTTTAAAATGTATAGTTACTTAATAAATCAGTCAGAAAGAAAAATACCCTACGTCTTCACTTATATATAGAGTTGAAAGAATAATATAAACAAACAAACAAAACAGAAACTGACTCTTAGATACAGAGAACAGACTGATGGCTGTCAGAGGGGAGAGGATTGGGGACCTGGGCGAAAAAAGTGAAGGATGAGAAGTGCAGGTTGGTAGTTACAAAACAGGCATGGGGAATATAGTCAGTAATATTGTAGTAACTGTGTTTGGTACCAGGTGGGTACTGGAAATATCAGAAGGAACACTGAAAAGTATATGATTGTCTAACCACTATGCTGGACACCTAAAACTAATTCAAACATAATACTGAGCCTAAACTGTAATTAAAAAAAACTTTTCAGTTGTTTATTTAGATCAGGATGGACTCATGGTTAGTTATTTCATACCTGGAATATAATTTGATATACTACATTGTTTATATTTTGCTCAAATTGGGAGCTCTTTCACTTGGCTTTCATGTCCTTTTGAAATATTCTCCTATTGTGCTTTTGTTATTGTTGTTATTTATTTGTTTTTGACTCACTTTCTAGTTACCGTGTTTCTTTTCAGGCCTGATTTTAACTAATCCTACCTCTGGATAGCTAATTTTTCAAGCAGGCTTTCTGACTCCCCTAAGTCAGAGGAATCGCTGCTCCTCTAGTCAGGTACACATATTCTGGTGGGTAATTATTTTGCCCACATTTCAGGTGGTGGTGTTTTCTCTCCATAAGTAATATGTGAGCTCCTTAAATGAAAGGTGATACATGTGCCTCTTTTTTAATTAACCAGACCACTGTAATATTTAAGAGCCTGTCAAACATGCCATGGCAATAAGAAAAATAAAGTATGCAGTTACCTCACTTCTTAATCAGAAACCCAGTTTTATGTAACTTTTGAAGTGATTGTGCAACCAGTCTTACCCAAAGTATGTATTTTAAGTAATTTAAATTTAATCACTAACATTTTTCATTTAAATATTATAGTTGACTACCAGGAAGAATATAATACTACTCTGCCACAATTTATTCCATATGAAGATGGTATTTACAGTGTTATTCAAAAAACAGTAACATGGTATGAAGCAATAAACCTGTGTTCTCAAAGCGGAGGATATTTGGCAAGTGTTCATGACCAAAATGGTCAGCTCTTCCTGGAAGATATCGTGAAACGGGATGGATTTCCATTATGGGTTGGGCTCTCAAGTCATGATGTGAGTATTGTTCTGTTTTCCAGAAATTTTCCAAATGTGTTAGAGATTTGGAAACTTGAGCCTAAAATGTTAATTGAAAGTATAACATCAAATTAAGTCCTAGGGCTCAATCTGCATATCTTTTTACAATATAGGACAAATAGAAAATTATATTTGTAGAGTGCATTGCAGCAAATGCCCGGGACCACAGCCGCCCTAAACACTGCCCGGCCCCAGTAGATTACCGACTCAGTCACACCCTATAATCTGGTTGGGGGACTGATCAAAATGCTCATGAAAAGGGAATGACAGCACAGAATCAGAACAGCCCTGAGTTCCGGAACTAGTGGTGGAGCTTTCATTTACATGCCAGCTGATCGTGAGCAAGTTATTTGACATTCGCAAGCTTATTTCCTCATCTATAAAATTTTAGAGTGATAATATTTTCCTTAATCTAGGATTATAGTGAAAATTAACATAAAATTGATATAAGTTGCATGTAAAATTCTTAACATTAGGACTAGTAAATGTATATTTTCTTTCAACTTTCCCCCTAGAAATTAGCACTATATAAGAGTAATCTTCTGCTGGCAAGCACATCTTTTATGCCACTATGTACATCCTATTAATTAGTATTTTTATGTACCTATAAAAATGTCTAGTATACAAAAAATAGACTCTATTCGGATTAGAATTGAAATAATCTTTAAACAAAGTGGGGGAAGTAAAATAAAGGGTGGCAAAATAGGATTACAGAATTAAGGAAAAATCAAAAATATAATCTTCACATATGAGGTTCTTAGGAAGTATTTTCCCCTTCCAGCCCTCTGCTGGTTGCTGGCTTCTGTAATTTAAAAAAAAAAAAAAATGTAGCCAGAGATACAAACCACAAAACTCTAAAATATAAAAAACAATATTTACAATCAATGCTGGAATTGTAAATCTGTAATTGTGACAAGTGGAAGCCATTTGCACATCTCTTAATTTCAAGTGTTATATCAACTTGTCCTTAAACAGGATAAATTTGGAGACAGAGTGTAGTAACTCTGTCTCTAAATTTAAATTCCTACTTAAATTGTGCCAGAGCAAATGTTTCAAATCAAAGCATTAAAAGTAAATCCCTGATTTTACAAATAGGTCCTGAACTACACTTGGGAGCAAATAATTAACACTCCATTCCAATATTTCTTAAAGTATATATATTCTTGTTTGTTTGGGTTTTTTTTTTTTAAGTCATACGTCTAGATTCAAGTTCTCTCCATTATTCTTAACACAGGGAGCGGAGTCACATTTTGAGTGGTCTGATGGCCGTGCATTTGACTACATCCCATGGAAAGGCGAGCAGTCTGCTGGAAACTGTGTTCTCTTGGATCCGAAAGGAATGTGGAGACATGAAAAATGCAGCTCTTTCAAAGATGGCGCTATTTGCTACAAACCTACAAAATGTAAGACTTGATTTCAAATAACTGTGTATTTACCAAAATATGATGTTTGTTTTATGCATTTGATTAAGTACTCAAAGGAATTTTTATAGATTTTAAATAAGGTTTATTCACAAATCCTATAAATATAACTGCTACTTTGTAAAGAGAAATAAGTGCCATATACCCATTCAGGGAATTTATTCTCAAAGACATTATCACTAGGTAAGTTTTAACTCTAGAATTTGTGAATTTTAATTTCACTTAGCAGTATTTTCAAATGCTAAGATTTTTCTTTTTTTTCTTTATTTTTATTGTCAACACTATTTAAATGTCCCCATTCCCCACCTTCTGTCCTCCTCCACCCAGTCCCCATACTCCCCACTTCCTTCTGGCCATCAGCACGCTTTTTTTTTTTTAGAGAGAGGGAAATAGAGGGAGCAAGAGGAGGGGGAGAGACACTGATGTGTGAGAGATACATCAGGAGTTGGCTCTTGCACACACCCCAACCAGGGACAAGCCCACAACCCAGGCATGCACCCTAACCAGGAAATTGAACCTGAGACCTTTTGCTTTGCTGGACGACACTCAACCAAGTGAGCCATAGCAGTCTGGCACCACACTTCTCTTTAAAAAGTGTTGCATAGCATGTAAATTTGGGAAATGCCTCAGGTACGCTACCATATTGGTAGCTGTGAGAGTTTCTATAGTAAAGAAATCTGCTGCACTTTGTGTAACCAAGCATTTTCCAAACCTACTATATTTTACCGTATATAATGTGCTCCTGTTCATAATGCACACCCATGTTTCTGGCCCAAACTTTCAGGAAAATTTTGTATAAATTCATTTTAATATTTTAATTCAATTTTTTATTTATTTGTACTTAGAAACAAAACTGATTATCATTACAGGATATTATTTTGCATGCAGATATTGCTGCTGCTTTTTAGAATTACACTTTTAACACATACACATAAATAAAAGAATTAAAACCATTTATATAGATACAGAATTAGTACTACACATGTATAATGTGCATCCTTATTTTCCTTTCAAAATTTGGGTAAAAAAAGTGTGCATTATACATGGCAAAATGCAGTATAAGATCCTTAAAATCTAAGGAAAGGTCCCCGTCCATCAGGGGCTGGACTGGGGCACATTTCTGGTGGGCAGAGCATGAACTCGAGGAAGAGCACAAGAACCTAGACCATGCAGGAGCTGCAGAGGCGTGCTGAGCAGGCCCAGGCACAGTGGGGGTGTTGGTCTTTGAAGCTTCTGGTTCTCAGTGCTTGCCATGTTTTCTGCTCCAAAGAATCTTCCAGAGACTATGTAACATTCAGAACTGAACAGATTCAGGCAGAGGAAAATATGAAAACCTTATCTAGAGAAACAAATGAATGCAAGAAAGGGAGAATGATATAAAGTTTGAGGAATAAAGGCACAATCAAGAACTGAAAACTAGCAGGGGTGGAAATGGGAGGGAGGTGGGGAAGGCTGGGGTGGTGGGCTGGAATGGGAGCAAAAGACAAAAAACTGTACAAGAACAACAATTAAAATAAATTAAAAAAATAAAAATAAATTATGGAAAAATAAAAAATAAAAAAAGAACTGACATCTCAGTTGTTAGGTACAGAAAATAAATATAGTCTTTAAAAACAACAACAGCTAGAGCCCTGGCTGGTGCAGCTGTGTTGGTTGGAGCATCATCCCATAAACTGAAAAGTCGAGGTTTGATTCCCAGTCAGGACACATGCCTGGGCTGTGGCTTCTGTCCCCCGTCAGGGTGCATATGAGAGGCCACTGGTGGATGTTTCTCTCTCACATCAATGTTTCTCTCCCTCTCTCTCTCCCCCTTCTCCTCTCTCTAAAGTCAATAAGCATACCCTTGGGTAAGGATTTAAAAAAATTAGAATACATGAGAAATAGGATAAGGCATGCAGAAATGGATAATACATCTGTGTGAGAGAAACAGACTTTACAGGCTGAAGAGGAATGACAACATAATCAAACACAAACTCAGTACTGTACTGGGTTGAATAGTGTCCCTTCAAAACTTATGTCCACTCAGAATGTGACCTTACTTAGAAACAGTCCTTGCAGATGCAATTAATTAGGATAAGGCCATAGTCAACTAGGATGGGCCATACATCCAATGGCGTTGCCCTCATAAGAGGAGAGAAGGCACACAGGGGAAGAAGGCCCTGATGACAGAGGCAGAAGTTGCAGCAATGCAGCTACAAAACAAGGATTGATGGCAGCCACCAGAAACAGAAGATGCACGAAACAGATTCTCCCCCAGACCCTCCAGAAAGAAACACCCTATTTTCAGGCCTCTAGCTTTTAAAACTGTAAGAAAATAAATTTCCATTGTTTTAAGCCATCAAGTGTGTGGCCATTTATTATGACAGCCCTGGGAAACTGATACAAAAGACAACTTATAAAACTGGGTCTTTGAAAGAGAGAGAGAGAGAGAGAAGAAATGGAGAGGGAGGGAGGGAAGGAAGGAAGGAAGGAAGGAAGGAAGGAAGGAAGGAAGGAAGGAAGGAAGGAAGGAAGGAGTCTGTGATGTGGAGAAACTGGAACTACTGGGCATTTTTTGTGGAAATATAAAATGGTGTGGAAAATGGTATGGTGTTTTCTCAAAAAATGTAACATAAAATTACCATATGATCCTGCAATTCCACTTCTGCATACAAAACCAAAAGAAATGAAAGCAGCAATTTGAACAGAATATGTGCAGCCATGTTTATAGAAACATTATTCGCGATAGTGAAAAAGGTAGGACCAAGCCATGTGTCTGCTGACGGAGGAATAGATAAGCAAAATGTGGTATATACATATTATAAAATATTCTTCAGCCTTAAAAGGGAAAAAAATCTGACACATAAACAACATGGGTGAACCTTGAAGAATCATAACTCACAAAAGGACAAATATTATATGATTCCACTTATATGAGGCACTTATAACTTTCAAATTTACAAAGACAAAGTAGATTCATGCTTATTAGAGGAGTGGAAGGAATAGGGAGTTATTATTTAATAAGTATGGAGTTTCAGTTTTCAAAATGAAGAGGTTCTCTATAATGAAGATGTACTTAATGCTACTGAACCGCACACTTAAAATAGTTATGATGGTAAATTTTAAGTTATGTGTATTTTACCACAATAAAAAAGTTAAATGTTCTTAAAAAGGAATATAACAAACTTACCTCAATGCTGGCCCTTGCGGGAAAAAAAATGTACAAGTTGAAAGTAAAACTCCATGAGTAGCAGTAAAGAAAGAAAATGTATGCAGCCTAAGACAGCCCAGATGCAGAGTAGACTAGAAACAAATAGACTTTGAAGATGAGTTATCTCCATATGTTCTCAGTATAATAAGAAGCTTTTTATTAAAAGCCAAGCCATACAGAAAGGTCCACCAGCCTTAGCCATGCGTTGGTAGCCAATGCTTAATGTGTTTTGCATCTAATGAAGCAACATACATCATTGCCTTGTGCAACAAAGGAGTCATCAGCAGTATATTTTCACAAGAAACATCTCCCTCCATCAGCAGTGTTAACGAAGAGCTGTCACAAGTCTAACAGACGTTACAGAGTAATTTGGCAGTGAGCTTTGATCATCACTCACTAGGAAACTTACCCAGGAGTTATCAACTGTCAAACTGAATGAAGACTCAGGGCTCATGCCTTGGCTGGTGTGGCTCAGTGTATTGACCACTAGCCTGTAAACCAAAAGGTTGCTGGTTCGATTCCCAGTCAGGGCACATGCCTGGGTCTTGGACAAGGTCCCCAGTAAGGGGTACAAGAGAGGCAACCACACATTGATCTTTCTCTCACTCTCTTTCTCCCTCCCTTCCCCTCCATCTAAAAATAAATAAATAAATGATACCTTAAAAAAAAAAAAAAAGACTTAGGGCTCAAACCAAGGGCATTAATGGGAAGACTGGAGGCAAAAGCCAATCAAATAACTAAAGCTCAAAGAAGACCAAGCCCAGCTGGAGAAACAGAAGATAGAGAAGCAGAAGAAGGAATTAAGAGCAGTCATAAAGTCTGTCTTAAAAAAAATTTTTTTTAGCCTCACCGGAAGATATGTTTTTTCATTGCCTTTAGAGAGAGAGGAAGGGAGAGAAAGGAACATTGATTGGTTGCCCCCAGTAAGCACCTGGACCCGGGATTGTATGTGCTGGGACAGGGGCCAACCTGCAACCTAGGTGTGTGCCCTGATGGGGAATCTCACAACCCTTCGGTTATGGGATGACACTCCAACCAGCTGAGCCACACCAGCCAGAGCAGAAAGCCTCTTGATAATGAAGGAAACAGTAGCAGCCATTCTTCTGGAATCACAGGGACCGAAAATAAGAGCTCTAGCTAACTAAGATTGGAGGAAAAAGCAGGAAAAGGTTTCAGTAACTGAAAGACATGTAGATCGTATGTAACATGTACACAGGAATAGGCTGGATTGAGACCACTGACCATCCCAGGTCCCATCTTGAGTCCGATAGCCTGTACCCCCGAATAGGATGCTGACAACTTACTTTCCAGTTCTCACACTCTTTTTTGTGCAGGTTAGAATGGTGTTATGAGGCACAGGCTTTGTTACACAGGCTTCTTGTTTTATATAGCACAATTAAAAATTAAACATTTTAAATGAAAACCAGGGAAGTTTTTAAAAGCTGTTTGAAGCTACACCTACTCTTTTTGTGCTTGAGACAGATTTTTCTTTGATGATGGGTTGCATTTTGTGAACACATTACCAAATTTTCACTTGTGGCTGTGATTTTTTCAAAGTAGTTCTGGTTATGACACGGTAAAACTATGTTTATATTATCAAAATAAAAAGGAATCCAAAGAAAGAAAGAATTTTAATTATTATTTCAAAGTAGTTACAGGCCGGCCTAGTCTGTCTTTCCTTCTTTTCCTATTGTCATTCCATTTGTTTTTTATTTAGTCTAAATGCACCTTAGAGAGGCAAGTACTTTCATTTATCTTCCAAGTTTTAAAAATGGTATTCCAGCCCTACTGTTGTGGCTCAGTGGATTCGGTATCACCCTGCAAACCGAGGGGTTGCCAGTTCTATTCCCATTCAGGGCACATGCCTGGGTTGCAGGCCAGGCACCCAGCTGGGGGTATGCAAAGGGTAAATGATTGATGTTTCTCTTCCTCTTGTTCTGCCTCCCTTCCCCTCTCTGTAAATATAAATAAACAAAATCTTTTAAAAAAATGATATTCCCAAAAGCTAATCAAAATATATACTCCCAGAGTATGGGCTATAGCTTTCTCTGGCGTGTGTATTGAGTTGAATGCTTCTTAACCTCAGGAACCAGTTCCAAATGGGAATATTTAGTGAGGTTTTTAAAGTTGGTCATTTTCTTTTCTGTGCATTTTTACACTTTTCTCACATCTTATAGCTAAGGAGGCATCTTCTCACACATACTCCTCGAGATGCCCAGTGGCCAACGGGTCACAGTGGGTCCAGTACAAGGGCCACTGCTATGCGTCTGACCAGGCGTTGCACAGTTTCTCAGAAGCCAAGCAGTTTTGTTCAGCACTTGGTGAGTTAAAGTTCATTGATTTTATTTGACTCAGTGTTTTAATCATTGGAGTTTTTGTAAGAAATAATTTGAAATGATGATTATATATGTTTATATATTTTAGAGTATTATGGATTTAATAGCAGTTGATGGAAATACATAAATTAGGGTTAGAATGTTCCCCTGTTTGGTAAAGTTACTACATTCTTATGCTGATACTCCTGTATTTACAATGGGATTGTGTTCCAATAAACCAATCATAAATGAAAATATTGTACCTTATGTCAAAAATGTGTTTGATACTACATTGCAGAGAGAGTATCAGGCATTTACCCTGGTGATACCATGGCTGACCTAGCACTCACTATTTATAATAGCTTTACAACCTAATTACCCAGTGGTGGCAAAGTGGTTCCATATTTTATGATATATGACCTCAGTGGAATATTGAAATAGCCATTAAAAATAATGAATCTAAGAATAAGTACAAGGAAAATTAAAGTAAGTGGGTGGAAGTAGAATGAAAATTGCTAAGTGAATTGTTATGTTAAAATACTAGCGAATGAAAATGGTTTAAATATAGCTAGGTATGCTGAGATGAAGGGCTCAAGAAGTAAATTTTTTATAAACCTGGTTAAGTAGTAAACACAAAATTGTTGGTTTTTCCATTACTTAGTTACTAGTAAATAAGCTTAGTCTGACCAGGGTCACAAAATCGAAGCAACATGGGCTGTTAACTATTCTGCAGTAGCAATGGCTCACATCATCTGAGTAGGATAAGGAACAGGACTGTTCTCTTCATATATAACTAAATATTTTAGAGAGCAGCAATGATTGACTCTTTCCCATGATAAAGGAGACCTGTATCCAAGGGTAGGAAGCAATTTAGCTGGGCAGATGGGATTTATCTCATTTAGTTTGCTGTTGTAGAAACATTGTATAGATTTTAAAATCTTGTTACTGGCTAACTACATGATAGGAACTTTTCTGTGGGAACTGCTCTGTGTTATACATGTATAACACAGATATATAAGGTCTGTCCAGAAAAAGCCCAGCCATTGTTAACATAATGAGAACAGTTTGTGCAACATTGATGTAACCTGGTAGCCGTGGAGAGTGGAATGGAATACGCACATATGAACAATGATGACTTCACTGTACTAAGTGGGGGCAGTAGATGCTGTTGAGTGAGCATGTGTACTGTGTGGGCATTGCATTCAAAATGACTGAGCAAGTAGAGCAATGCATCTGCATCAGATTTTGTGTTAAGCTTGAACATTCCTCTGTGGAAACTATTGAGATGATTCAGAAGCCGCAGCTACGGGCAACTGGTGATTGGCAACTTCATAATGGCTCTGCACCCGCTCATGCATCACGTTTGGTGCAGAGTTTTTTAGCAAAACAGCAAATCACCCAGGTGACTCAGCCTCCTGCAGCCCAGATTTGGCACCTGGCTACTTCTGGCTTTTCCCAAAACTAATCATTTTTAAAAGGCAAGAGATTTCAGACCATCGATGAGATTCGGAAAAATACAATGGGGCAGCTGATGGTGATTGGGAGAACTGTGTGATATCCCAAGGGGCCTACCTTGAAGGGGACTGAGGCATCATTGTCCTATGTACAGTGTTTCTTGTATCTTGTGTCTTCTTCAATAAGTGTCTCTGTTTTTCATATTACATGGATGAATACCTTCTGGACAGACCTTGTGTATACACACACACACACACGTATAACATATAGATAGATAGGTAGATAGATATATAGATACACACACATATGATGGGAACTACTGTGAGCCATATATGTGTTCTGGAAGTTAGAAGCCTCTTGCTCCTAAAGGAGAAAAATAGAAAGGTTTACTGTTGTTGTACTGTGGGTGTTAAATACTAAAACCTCGGAGTCAGAGAGGCCTTGGTTCAAATCCCAGCTGCCACACTTCCTAGCTGAGTGATATTATGTAAGTTACTGTATATAATTGTTTCTCATTTCTCACCTGAAAACAGTCAGAATGAAAAAACACTTGACCCTTAAACAATGAGTGGGTTAAGGGCACTGCGCCCCAAGCAGTGGAAAATCCATGTATAACTTTTGACTCCCCCAAAATTTACCTTCGTTCCTCAGTATCTGCAGAGATTGGTTTCAGGACCACTCCCACCCATCCCCCACCCCCTGGCAGATTCCAAAATCTGCAGATGCTCAAGTTCCTTATATAAAATGACATAGCTCAATGAACACAATTGGCCCTCCACATCAGAAGATTCCCAATGCCAGGCAGAAAATACTAAGTTTTTTCCAAGGTTGGTTGAATCTTAAAATGCAAAACCCAGAGTTACAGAGGGTTGACTATATTTATTGAAAAAATAAATCCGTGTATGGATGGACCCCTCACAGTACAAAGCCATTTTTGAATGGTGATTCATAGTTCTTACTTCAGAGTTTGGGTGAAGATTGGGTTGTTGTAATGATAAATGAGTTCACATTTGCAAATGTAGAACAGTGCCCTGTAAATAGTGAGCATTTCAACCTACTCTTACTGTTAGAAACATTAGATTGACCTTCTGGTTCTGTAATTGGCTAGCTGTGTAAACCTAACCAGTTTACATTCTCTCCTTGAGTCTCAGTTTTCTCGTCTGTAAAGTAGTAATTATACCTTCTCTATAGGATTATGTAATGTTAAACAAGGTAACAGGTAAAATACCAGCACACCTTGGTGATCTCTAAAGGAGTAAAGGCTTCCCTTTGCCCTCCTTAATACGCCCTTCCACACAAGTTCAAGTATGGATAGGCTTGTTGCTTCTGAAGACTGTTTGATTCCATTTAGCATTGATGTCCAAGTCTAGTTATTATTTTATTTCCATCCCTTGCCTGATGCTGGTGACAGCACTATATTTTCTGTGGCATATTAAGGGCAACCTATCCAACTTCAAGAATATTCACTCTCTCAATTCCATACTATATTTAGTAACTTGCAATGGGCATGACCAAATGCACATATGTATAAAATAATATTGAAAGAAAGGCTAATGGTCCCCAATATCCCATACCTATTTGACTTAATTTTTAACAGAAATAAATTTATGCAAAATTGTTGAAAAGAGAATGCTAAAAATCTATAGGGAAATACATCTCTCTGCCATCACATACCCCACTTCATATGACGAGCTGTTCATACATGAAAGTCTCGCTGGTTAGACAGTCTGAGATTTAAAAACACACACACACACAAAAAAAATTTCTTTATACAAACTTTCAATCTAGAAATATTTCTAACTTTTAAACATGTGACAACTATCAGATTTTTAACATATTCTCTGTGTAAAGTTTGAATTTTCAGTGATCTTGATTATGAAAACTTTTTGAATGGCTAATTGAGAATAAACCACTAACTTAGTTTGCATGAAGTTAATTTGTTTGGAATTGTTTTCCTTCAACAGATCATTCTGCAGCTATTGTTACCATAAAGGATGAAGATGAGAATAAATTTGTGAGCAGACTGATGAGGGAAAATAATAATATTACCATGAGAGTTTGGCTTGGATTATCTCAGCATCCCTCTGGTAAGTGTCATCTCTACGTATGCAGCATACAAGGGGAGTTCTAACTTGTCCTGAACGCCAAATCAGCCTTGCTAAGAATGTCAAATGGTTTCTAATTCAAATTTTTCTTCTTGATGAATAAGCTAGGTCTGCTGGATGTTTTTGCAGGCTTATAAATGAATAAGTGAGTGAGTAACTTATTAATAATGATGGAAAACACTAATGAAACAGAAAATCAGTTGAAGCCAACTGAATTTGTTAGACATTTGAGATAATTGGATCAGCAGGATTTTTTTTTCTTCTCCAGCAATATCTGTGTCCCCCATTCCGCTTCAAAGGTTCTGTCACTTACTTCCCTTAGAATTCTCATGTCTATCTGCCCAAGTGTTTCTAGCTTATAACTCTGTTGTTCAGAAAGTTCTCTTCTTCTTGTTTCCTTCCTTGTTGGAACATTTTACCATAAAGCAAAATTAAATCTTCATAGTAATTTTTTTCAAACTAGGTAAGTAAGATTGCAAAGAATTGATAAAAAAGATCTGTGGAAGAAATTTTCTATAAGGAATAATAGGTACAGGGTTTGAGTGAACTTGAAATTAATAAAGAATGAATTCAGGGTACACATGCAATAGAATAATAGGAAGTCTGTCTCACATTTTATGTAAAGTTTAGTTCTAAATATTTGAAATAAATGTGAATTCTGAAATGTTAAGTACTTGTCAAAAAGAGAATGGATTCCAAGTTTACCATCTATGAATTGTAAATTGTGTTTACACTATCACCACAAGGTGGCGCTACCATGGCTGGAAAATAAAGATGGAGTCATGGTGGGGGGACCCTCCTGGACCCTTCCTTCCCCACCAGCATACCTTTATGATAGGAGTTTTTTCATTGTGGGAGGCAGACGGAGGGAGATCCAGGTCTTTAGAAATCTGTCTCTCACAATAAATGTGCAAGAATTCTGCACTTTAATGAAAACACTGCATTCTATATCAGTGTTGTCTAATAAAACTCTCTGCAAAGGTGAAATTGTTCTGTAACTGTCCAATATAGTAGTCACTTGCCACATATGGCTATTGAGCACTTAAAATGTGACAAGTGCAACTGATAGACTGATTTTAAATTTTTTCACTTTTAATGAATTTTGTTTTAAATAGTGGCATAGCATTGTATGAGCCACAAATCTTTTTACCTTAGTACTTTAGTGGCAATAAACATAATTGTATTCATTTCTTTAGGTCAATCTTGGAATTGGTTAGATGGATCAAAAGTGACATTTGCTAAATGGGCAAATAAGCTTAAGAGCAATGGTGGAAAATGTAGCATTTTGTTGGCTTCAAATGAAACTTGGATACAAGTTGAATGTTCACGTGGCTATGGAAGAGTTGTCTGCAAAGTTCCTCTACGTAAGTGTGTAATCTGTCATTAAACATTTTTGTGGAACAAGGTAGGAAATGTACAATTTAGTAATATGCAGTTTTGTACTTGTTCCTAAAGTATGTAGTACTTAAAATGTACTTTAAAAATCTTAAGTCATAGAGAGTCATTCAGAAAAATAGATCACAAGTGCCTAGGACTTCGGAAGAAAAGACGAAAAGTCTAAATTTTGTAGCAGTCTTTCTTGAGAACAGCAGAAGCTGCCAGCATATTTGAGGGGTCGTTTCTTTAAAATGTTCTTAAGATGTATTTTTCTCCTCATTCTCTTAAAACTCACGATTAAGTTAAAAACATTATACAAAACTCGATTGAATTAATTGAAATGACCTGGGTTTTGATAGGAAATCATAATTTGAGCTTATGTTTCATCATGAGTTGATATGTAAAATAATCATAAAAATCTTAATAACTTCATTTCTAGCAAAAGTACTCTAAATTTTTTCACAGCAACATTTTTAAAGGTCTGGCATAAAAGTGTCCATTTTGGTGTACAAATATTAAAGATAAGGCCCCAGTTCTAGGTCATCAGTACTTATGTAATTATTGACTCAGCAGATATTTTGGCTCGCTACATCCTGCCCTTTTCTAGGTGCTGGGGTGCCCCTGTGAACAAGACAATGGGATAACCTTTTCTACCTCTGCAATCTAATGGAGGAAGACAGATAGTAACCAAGCAGGTCCATATTAAAAGAGAGGAAAATATCAAATAGCTATACACTCTATGGGATCGAGACCCAGTAGATGGTCACACTAGATTGGGTTATTAGGGAAGATGTCTAAGAGCAGGAGACACTGAAGCTGAGATCTGCCCAGGAAAAATCAGGAGAAGAGGCTCACCAGGCAGAGGTACCAGTTGCAGCAAAGAACATAAAGCAGAACAGTCTTATGAGCACTCTGGGAAGAGCTGGAAGGTAGGCCAGGGCCAGGGACTTAGGGCTCTGGAAACAAGCGTCAGGAGTTCGGGTCTATCCTGAGTAGAATGTTAAACAACTAGGGGCAGGGGCAGGGTGGTGTAAACCTAGAGTTCTGTTTTGGCCATTTGGAACTATCCATTTGGAGAAGAGAGATCCATATGGGTGTATGGTATGTTGTTGGACATCTGAGAGAGAAGGGAGGTCAGCACAGAGGTGGCAGAAAAGCCATGGGACAGCGTGTGTCCGTGTTGGCAGCGTGCAGACAGGGGCCAGAGACAGCATTCGAAGAGCTGGGAACTGAGGTCATCCCAAAGGTTTAAATCATTTTAAGGGAAATGATATTTTTATTTGGCTCAAGGTAAGTCAAACACAAAAATTTACAGCTTTTAGCAATTTGTCCTCAAAGTAGGGAAATATACTGGGAGTGATATTCTCAGCAGAGTGATGAGAAGTAAAGTGAGAAAAATGATAGTGCTTTGGCTTTTTTGGGAGAAAATTGCTATGCCAATGAAGAGGATTTGAATGAAAGGGAAAAGAGTTAAATTTGGAGGGAAGAGCACTTAAGTGTTTGATAGTGATTTTTAATTCTGTGTTCATGCTGTGAAACAATCAGGTACTCATTGCATCTAATTTGCACAGGCTTCACTTTTGTGACACATGGCCAGACATATAGAATCAATAATGATCCTCCAAGGTCAAACCCTTCTCTCTTCTAGGCCCTGATTACAAAGGAGTGGGTGTTGCAGTTGCTGTGGTAGTCATCTTCGGTCTCATCGGAGGACTGATTTGGTTCCTCTCCAAAAGGAACCGTTTGCCCTGGGCAAGCTTCTCTTCAGTTCGATATGAAAAAGGAATGAATGAAGATGAGATTATGCTTCCTTCTTTCCGTGACTAAACTCTTCTAAAAGTTTGCCAATTTGCACTAACATTTTAGAAAAAATGAGCCATTTAAAAGTTTCCCAGTGTCAGTATTTACTCTGCTCCAAAGTACAAGTCTTAAGTACTTTTTCAATTGTCTAGTTGTTATTCCGATATCCACATTTAATTATTCAAAAATGTCATGTTTATAACTCTACTTAACAGAATGGAAAGGAACCAAAGCTGAAACTGAAGTCCAAATTGTGTTCATAGGGCTATAATTTTAATGTGCATTTTCTCTGTAAGAGTGTGGTTGGTAACTAGAATATGTATGTTTTAATGACACTTTAACACAATTCCTCAGAAAATTTAAATTGGCATATTACTAGGTCATACATCTCCCTTTTAATTTTTATGAACTTCTGGCCAAATGCAAAATTAGTACCTCAAGGTAAAAACAGAACTGAAAGTAATAACAACATCGTTTCAAATGTCATTTGTAGCCTTGACTGGTGTGGCGCAGTGAGTGCAGTGTCTTCCCGCAAACCGAAAGGCAGTTCGATGCCTGGGTTGCCAGCCAGGTTCCCAGTGGAGGGTGTGTGAGAGGCAGCCAGTTGATGTTTCCCTCAGACATCGATGTTTCTCTCCCTCACTTCCCATCTCTCTCCAAAAATAAATAAATAAAATCTTTTAAAATGCCATTTGTAGCATTTGGGGAAAATTATTAAATGAGAGGCATGCTTCTTTTTTACACTGCAAAATGATACCTTTTGGCAAGATGCTTCTTCTAGTATTCCATATATATATATGGAATATATATATATATGGAATATATATGGATTATATATATATAATGCCAAAATTATTTAAATGTGAAAGCTTTATTCTGCCCATAATTATTCATAAAAATGTGGCTTTTAAAAAAGATTTAGTACTTAGTATTTTTCTAAAGCATGAGAATGTTATTAGATTCATTAGATACCATGTAGCAGTGTGGTTTTTGTCTTTCCTTATGCAAAATGTATACCTGTTTCCTTTTTAAAGGGAATAGGCTAAAGTTTTTTAAAATTTTATGATTTATATACTTTACATGGCTCATCAACTTTTTGACTAAGAAATTTTTATTACTTTGTTGACTTTTTACATGAGCTAAAGAGAAGTGGTCTGTAAAAGAAATTATATATCTTGTATTTGTAAACATGAAAATTATACAGTGAAACTCTAAACTTTGTGATTACTACCAAAATATTTGAAACCATGAATGATTAAGGAAACACTGTTTTGTGGCTATCACTTTAAATTTTACCACCTAGAATATATTCTTAATAATAGCTTCCACTGGACCTGGTGAATGTCTTATCCAGTTTTTAACTTATATTTGTAATTTAGGATATTTTTGTATAAAATCCATAGATTTGTTTTAAAGTTTAGAATGTTTATACTATAATGAAGTTGTAAATAATTATGTAAGACAGTTTCAATATAGTCAAACTATAGTATAATTGCTCTAAAATATTTTTTACTGAATTCGTTAGACTAGTACTCTAACCCTATAATCTGTACAATTTTAGGTATTAAGACTTCCTTCAGGATGGTGGCAGTGGGGGATTGTGGGGGGGGGATTTTCTTCAAAGAACTAAACCAACTTGATGGGAAAAGTACAGCTATATATAGTAATTTGCCTTTTTAAGTAAAAGTGTTGTTGATCCGTCCCAGACAGTGTGGCTCAGTTGGTTGGGAGTCATTCGGCAAAGCAAAAGGTCACTGGCTCAATTCGTGGTCAGGGCACATGCCTGGGTTGCAAGTTCAGTCTCTGGTTGGGGAATGTATGGAAAACAGCCAATCGATGTTTCTCTCTCACATTGATGATTGTCTCCCTCTGTTTCTTTCTCCCTTCCTCGCTCTCTAAAAATAAAAAATTAAAAATAAATTTTAAAAAAGCATTGTTGATTCTTGTTTAAAAAAAAATTTCAAGATTGGGCTTTATCATGTTAGGTATATAGTATAATAAAAAATAAAGTGACCAGCTATTGTAAAGCAAGGAATCCTTTAGATTCTGCATGTATGCTTTAAAGAATAAATATAATCTACCCTGGCTGATGTGGCTCAGTGGTTGAGTGCTGGCCTGCGAAACAAAGCATCACCAGTTTGATTCCCAGTCAGGGCACATGCCTGGGTTGCAGGCCAGGTCCCCAGTAGGGGGTGTGTGAGAGGCAACCACACATGATGTTTCTCTCCCTTTCTTTCTCCCTTCCTCTTTCTAAAAAAATAAATAAATACTTTTTAAAAAATCCTATATTTCTGAATTTTAGTCTCTTTTTCAGATTCCTCTGAATCAGCATGTGTTTTAACTACTGGATCAGAAGAAATCCCATTTATGATCTACTTACTTCTCATTCTTTGTCCTCCCCTCAGGAGATCTTGTCCACTACCTCTCACCCCAAGGAATTCATCAACCTCTTCTAAGTCCTAGCTCAGATATCTAGTTCCACATTCATATTTCCAACTCCCACTGGACAATCTACATGAAAGTCCTTCTCAACGTGGCCTATAGGGTGTTCCCTTCCCGTTTCCTCCTATTCAGATGTGTCAGGAGAACTAAAGACAGCCTTTTCTAGTCTTTCCTAACTAACCCCATGTGGGGTCTGACAAAATTGATCTCTCAAAACCAAGCACTTGAAAATATAAGCAAATAGACCTAATGACCAAGGTGTAGGAGACAAGTTCAGAAGTGGTAAAAGTTGTCACCCTTTTCTTTCCCCCTTACCCCTACACATGGCATGTTCCCTTCCCTGATCCTAGAGCAAGATCCTTTCACTCCCTAAGAATGTTCTGCAGGCCACTACTGCGGTGTTGGTAACCCCCAGTTCTGACCCCACTGCTGAGTTTATGCTAAGGAAAATAAGAGATTCATATTCCTTTACGTTAGGTTCATTTAATCCTGAAACCCCCTTAAAGAAATGAAGGTCTACTTTTTATTAGTAACTATTTTATTTTGCTTAAGAAGACAAATTTTAAATATCTTATATACATTTTTAAATACATAAATATCTTAAATACATTTTTTCCGTGAAACCTTATGATCTGTACAAAGTTATCTCTAACTCCCTGTGTATTCTAAATTAAAACATTCTCTCAATATCTGCAGCCCAACAAATTTGCTTTACATGTTTTTCTTTTTCTTCCAAGCTAAATTAATCAAAAGCAGAATTTTAGAAACTTTATTCTCCCAGGTTTTCTTCCATTCTCTTTCAATTTTATGAAGACACCATACCCTTTGTCTCCCAAGCTTGAAACTCAGATGTCATCCATAAATCTTCTTTCTCATCTTCCCAATCCAACAATTCTATCAATTTCACCTCAGACTTCTCACAGAGTGGCCATCTCCCTTATTAACTGTCTTAGTTCAGGCCTTTATCTCCCCTCAACCCCCAGATAATTTGCAGCAGCCTCTTACTGGTCTCCCTCTTAGCCTTTCCTCTTCATCCCATTTTCCCCACCCCGAGTCCTAGGGGAACTAAAATACGTAGAGGAGGACTCGCCCTTTGTTTTTGCTCTAAAGGTATCTAGGCCTGACTACATCAGGCCAAAAAGGAGCTCATCCATGCCCAGCCCAGGGGTCTTCCCCAGGGACCTTATAGGGGCTGGTGATCCATCCTGAGAAGTCCTAGGGTTTTGGTTCCTTAGCAAAATGCCCTTTTAATACAATGTATAATCAAGTCAATACTGTTCCAATTGCTAAACAACAGAGAGGAAAAGTCAGATAAAACTGACTCTAAGAATTAGGGAAACTCTCAGGCCACAGAGTAAGGCCTGCGTTGAGGAGAAGGGGAGAACAGATAAGTATTTGAAAATGTTTGTCTATACCTGATAAGAAAGATGAGTAGCAAATGGGGTCTCAACCTGAAGAGGGTAATAAAAAATTGAAATACCTCCTGATAAGGGGAATGAAAGAGAATAATGACCAAGACAAAATAGAGAAACTATAGAAGAGGCATACAAGGCCCAGATGGAATTAAAAGCCATGTATTTGTACTGACAACTACCAGGAGAACTAATAGATTCCCTCTACCTGTCCTCAGTTACCACAGTCAAGCTGAGGAAAAGGAGATAGATGTGAAGAAGAAAGAAGAGACCTCATCCTCAAAAAAATTAAAAATAGAACAACTATACGATCCAGGAATCCCAATTCTGGGTATATGGCTAAAGGAAATGAAAACAGGATCTTGAAGAGATACCTTCACCCCTAAATTCATCGCAGCATTATTTACAGTAGCCAAGATAGGGAAACAAGGGTCCATCAATGAATGAATAAAAAAGATGTGGTACATACATACAATTGATTATTATTTAGCCATGAGAAAGAAGGAAACACTGCCATTTGCAACAACATAGATGAAGCTTGAGGGTATTGTGCTAAGTGAAGTGACTCAGAGAAAGACAAATACTGTATGGCCTCAGTTATACGTGGAATCTGAAAGAGATGAACTCAGGAAGAGAGAGTAGGGTGGTGGTTGCCAGTCACTGGGGCTTGGAGAAAATGGGGAGGTGTTGGACAAATGATACAAATTTCAGTTTTAAGATAAATACATTCTGGGGATTCAATATTCAGCCCGGTGATTATAGTTGAAAAAACTTCATTGTGTGCTTGAAGGTTGCTAAAAGAGTTCATCTTAAATATTCTCACCACACACACACAAAATAAAGAAATGGGAATTATGTGACAGGGTAAAAGTGGTAATCATCATGCTATTTAAGTGTATCAAGTCAACATATACACCTTAAACTTACAATGGTATGTCAATTGTACCTCAATAAAGCTGGAAAAACAATTTTATTTTTAAAAAGAAAAAAAGAAGAGATTGCAGGTTCAGAGTTAGCCAGGTAGGTATAACAGAAATAAGAGAGGGCATGGCATCCAGGCTGGATGAAGAAGGAAGAAATAAAAGCCCTGGAAAAATGAAGTTAAGGAACTGGAGTCTGGAATGAGGTCAAAGAGGAGGTAAATTGGAGTGAAAGAGACAGAAGAGTAAAAGTTATGCAGCGTGATTGGAAAGGAGGACATCATCATGAGAGATTTTAATAAAATACCACATTATTCCACTCAGTGGCAGTAAGTAGTCTATTTTGTCATATTAGCATAAAAAAATGAAAAAGTGTCCACCAGAGTCAACAGTGGGAAAAAAAAATACCTTCCTTAGTTCAAGTGACTTAGAAACAAAACACTGTTGAAATGGGTTATTTGCTTAAAGTAAACTGATTCATTAGGATGCCAGGTCTTTGTAAACCTAACTATTATTTGAATATTATTTTAATGAAAAGTAACCCACGTGGATAAAAATATGTTTTGGTGCCTGAAGTGGAGGTGGGGGGGTGAAGAGAAGTTTTTCAGTTTCACAATCGCATAGAACTGTTCATTTCCCTTGTGTAGTTAGCAAGACAGCAGAATCCAGAATTGGGATGTTTGAATATATAAACATGGTGTGCCTTTGGAAGGATTCACTTTGGATATGGGTTTAGCATATAATCCTATCATTGATAGCCTGAGAAGAAGAATGGAAACAAATGCATTGAGCCAGATCTTAATCCTTTTGCAAAGGGGCTGAAACCTGGAATGGATGGGAGAGCTCAGTGGAAGATGTGGGCTCTGGTACATTTTTAGCTTCTACTGGATGCCCATGGGTCAGTCATGTCCCTTCTTTAGGCCTCAATTTCCTTATCAGTAAATGAAAATGGCTTCTACCACTTCTAACACTCTATGATTCTCCTTATAGACTCCATTGGTCAGATTTCTTTGGTGTAATCACTCCTTTTCAGACTGGATTATCACAGGCATAGAAAGGGCTAGAAAGGATAGGAAGCATTAGGCTTGATTTTCTTCTAAAACTCTTAAACTCTCGTTATTTTAGAATTTTCAAGTTTATTAAAATTTGAGCAGATAGTACAAAATTCCTATATACTTGCTTACCTCTCCCCCTTTTCCCCTATTATTAGCATCTTGTATTAATGTACTACCTTTTGTTAAAATTGATGATGCAATACTGATACAGTATTAACTAAAGTCTATTGTTTACATTATGGTTCATCTTTGCATTGCCCATTCTATGGGCTTTTACAATGTATAATGATATGTATCTACCATTACAGTATCATACAGAATAGTTTCACTGCCCTAAAAATCCTCTGTGTTCCACCTGTTCATGCCTCCTTTCCTCTCCTCCTCCTCTGCCCTCCACCAACTCCTGGTAACCACTGATCTTTTTACTGTTGTCATAATTTTCCAAAGCATCATACAGTTGGAATCATAAAGTATGTAGCCCTTTAAGATTGGCTTCTTTCACTTGGCAATACATACATAAGTTTCTTCTATGTCTTTCATGGCTGACTAGCTCATTTATTTTAAGCACTGAATTTTAAAAAACAAACAAACAAACATCGTATGGATGTACCACCATTTGTTTAGTCATTTATTGAAAGATATCTTGGTTGCTTTCTGGTTTGGGCAATTATGAATAAAGCTGCTATAAACATCCATGTGTAGTTTTTTGTGTGCATGTAAGTTTTCAACTTGTTTGTGTAAATATTAAGGAGCACAATTGCTGAATCCATGGTAAGAGTATATTTAGTTTTTCTAAGAATCTGCAAAACTGTCTCCCAAAGTGACTGTACCATTTTGCATTCCCACCAGCAAGGAATGAGAGTTCCTCTTGCTTCGCATCCTCACAACCATTTTGTGTTGTCAGTGTTCCCGATTTTGGTCATTCTAACGGGTGTACAGTGGTAACTCATTTTTCCATTAATTTGCAGTTCTCTGATATATGATGTTGAGTGTCTTTTCAGATGCTTATTTGCATCTGTTCATATCATTTGTACATTTTTAACTGAGCTATTTGTGTTTTTATTTTGAGTTTAGACTGGATTTTAGATGACTCTTTTGCTAATGACATGAGGCTCTGTCAGAGCTTAAACAAGCAGCCTGTCCTGGCCCCAAATCCTACACTGTGTTTTCTAGGCCCAGAGGCCCTCACCATTCTAGTTATAGTTGCATAGTTTATAAATACATCAGAGCAAGCCTAGTTTTGTTGTTTATTTGTTTATTTTGGCTTAAGCAGGAGAAATATATTGTCTCACAGTTCTGGAAGCTAGAAGTACAGGATCAAAGTTTCCACAGGTTTGGTTTCTTCCAAGAGCTGTGCAAACATTGTTTAAAGAACTCTAATCCAAACTCTGGTGACAGAGAAAAGTTATCTGAGGGACATAGTCCACTGGGAGGAGCCTTTGAAAAGGTTTCTGGCTGTTACATCCAAAGGCGAAACCTGGCAGACACCACCTTAACCAAGTGATCAAAGTTAACATCACCATTGATGTGACACATTAACATCGCGTCCCTCCTCGACAAGGCACATCACTTCTGTGGTACTCTTGAAGAAAAGAAAACACCCTGAATCTTGTTCTTCCTATCCCCCTCAAGAGGAAACATGAGACAAACCGGACCTGAAAGATTCCACAAAACGAGTGGCCAGTGCTCTTCAAACTTGTCGACATCGTGAAAGACAAAGAATGACAGAGAAACTGTTCCACATAAAGGGAGACCCAAGGGGACATGACATTTCAGTGCAGTGTATGATTCTGAGTTAGATTTGAGAACAGAAAAAGAATATTAGAGGGACAATGGGCGAAATGTCACAAGAGCTGAAGATTAGTACTCTACCTACCAGCGATCGTTTCCTGGCTTTATGTTTCTGGAATTATATACGATGATTATAATTAGAGAAGCTGCTGAATGGTGACGGAAATTCTTTGTACGATTTTTGCAACATTTTTGAGACTCTGAAATTATTTCGGTTCAGATGAAAAGTTTTAAAAATTGCTGAGCAGACGCAGAGCCGTTCCAGCCGGCAGCAGGCCGAGGGGATCTCGCAGAGGGTGGGGCGGCCTAAGCCCCCGCCCCTCCCGCGGGCCGCGCGGTGGGAGGGGTCGGGCAGTCCCGCACTTCTGGTCCGTGCGGCTGAGCGCTCGCACCCGCAGTCATGCCGGGGGCCGCGCTGTCCGCTCTCCTGCTGCCGCTGCTGTGCCTGGCCGCCTCTGTCGCGGGTAAGCCGCCCCCCTTGCGTGACTCCTACTGGGCCTGGGAGTCCGCCTTCCACCCCTGCCCAGCGGAGACCCTCCACCCTCTGCACCCACTGTACGCCCGAGGGCGACTCCGGGAGGACTGCATCCCGACTGGGTCTGTCGCCCTCATCTGCGCACCCCTTCTCCCCTGTGGTCCCGGCGTGGGGTCGTCCCCCACTCTCCTCCCGGTTCACTGGGTTCCAGGACAGCGCCCAGAGGAAGGGGGTCGCCGAGCACTCGGAGTACCCTCTCCGTTCCACGGTGTCCATCCTCCAGCGCAGAACACCGAAGGGGGCTAAAGGACTAGACGAGCACAGGGCCGAAGTGAGAGGCGGGGAAGTTGGCCGCGGAGATTGCTCCAGCTGTGCGCAGCAGGGATGGAGGGTGGGGGTAGGAGAATGCAGGCCCTCTTCTGCTCGCCCCGCTGTTTGTCCCGTTAGTTGGTGTTGAAGTTGTTGAAACAGGAAGCCAGTTCAGCCAAATAACCCCTGGATCGAAGTGGGACGTGAACAGGCTAAGCTTGGATTTCACTTAAGTCGTATGATTTAAAAATCTTTAAAAGTCTAGTCTGCTATTGTGCAAGTGACATATGAAAAAATTACATAATTAGTCAGTCATTTTCCAGTTAGTAACATTTCCTGTCAAGCATGTCAAAAATGTTGATGTGGTAAACTCTGGGGAAAGCCTTCTATCCCAAAACACTATCGAATGAACAATTCCAGGAATTTAAGGGCAAAATAAACTAAAACAAAGTGAATACTTGTGTGGGTTTGAATAAAATGATTATGCAACAGTTTGGTGTTTTCTTTCCCTGCATTTCATTACCATTTTTAAGTTCTTGCTGGAAGCTTGCTGACAGGCAAGCTTGTTTTAAAGGATCTCAGTGATGGAGAAAGCAGCTCAGAACTTGATTACAAACCCAAAGCTCCTTTCCTGAAACTTTTTGTCCACCAGCATTTACAGTGTGTCATCCGAAGCCTGCGGAGGAGCAGAAACAGATGTGTGGATTTTCACATTGTTCATGCTGAGCACATTAGTTTTGTCGAAGACAAGACTGACTAGGCTGGACTAGAGATTCTGTGAAGACTGGACTGTTTTCATGCCCTGGTCACGTTTGCCAGTAACATCTAACTGCTTGGTTAATCCACTCTCTGGGTGTCTGTGACCTCATACTTCAGGCTATTCAAAAAATACTTGTCAGACTTTTTTTTTTTTTTAAGTCAGTGTCTAGATTTGGATATCTCCCTTCAGAGAAGCTGTTCTGATCAGCAATAGAGGACAAGCTATTATAGGAAAGTTTTGTTCCCTTTCCTCTTTATAATTCCAGTATGGTTAAATAGGCTTATCTTTAAAAAATTATCAAACTTACTGGGGTGACATTGGTAAATAAAATTATATAGGTTTCAGGTATACAGTTCTATAACACATCACCTGCATATTGATTGTATTGTATTTTCACCATACAAAGTCAATTAACAGGCTTTTCAAGAGCTTAAGAGAAAGTGCATGTTGAATGAATTAATGCTATTAATTAATCAGCTCCTCTCAGTAAGGAGTCTTTAAAGATTGATTTAGAAAGATCATATGCTCTGGAGTTGGGTATAGTCTGTGTGGCCTTGATCAAGTTACCCAACACTTTTCACTTCAGTAAAATGGAGATAACACCCCACAGGGTAACCATGAGCATTAAGTGAAAACTCTATGTCCCGTAGCTGTTCAGGCATGGGAAATAGGGGTTTCCTTCCATTTGCTGTCTTCATACAAAATGAAAGGTAATTGTTGCAACCAGAAAATATCACAAGTGCCACTTTATGTGGATGTATATTAGATGTTTTTGGTTACCGAACATATTCACATACATGTGGATAATATAGGGCTAAAAAAACTATGTAAATGGTTTTCATCAAAATACTTCACAAATCTCCAATTCAGACAAGATCAGGAATGGTATTCAGCATAAACTAAATCAACAAAGAGCTTTTCAAGGTTTTCACAGACTTGGCTGAATGGCAAGATCTTAATAGAAAAGTTTCTAAGTATTGCTGTGTAAAGTATAAATTTAATGTTGAAATGGAAATCATTGTTATTCTGGTATATTGGAGTTTATTATGTAAGTGGTCTTATGTTGTTTTCAGTTATTATCTTGAAAATCACAATAAACAAATCTTTCTTTAAATTCCTCAGTAAGGTTCCATGGTATCCCTTTGAAAACCTTCTGTAATGGTGTTTTTTTGCACATAGTAGGTGATCAGTATATGTTTACTGGGTCAGTGATTTCCCAGGGCTGGCATGATTGACTATAAGCACATTCAGAGTAAACCCTCATTCTTTAGTTATCATGTGAATCAGAATCTAGGTTACTCAATTTTTTTTTTAGTTACTTGTGAAAGCAGTCCTCTTTGTATTTATTTTACATTTTTAAAAATTAAGTTTATTGAGGTAACATTGGTTAATAATAGTATATAAATTTTAGGTGTCCAATGTTACAATTTGACAACTGTGTACTCTGTTGCATGCTCACCACCAATGGAAGTTTCCTTCCATTGCCATATATGGTATTTTCCCCGATTTAACCCATTTGCCCTTCCCCATCCCCTACTTCTCTGGTAACCACCATTCTATTATCTGTTTCTATGAGGTTTTTTTGTTTGTTTATTTTTTATTTTTGTTGTTACTTTTTTGTTTTATATTCTACATATAAGTGAAATCATATGATTTTTGTCCTTTTCCATCATATTTCACTTAGCATAATATCCTAAAGATTCATTCATGTTGTCCAAATGGCAATATTCCATCTTTTTTGTGGCTGAGTAGTATTCCATTGTACATGTGGTATATACCCTGCCTTCTTTTTTTCATTCACCCATCAGTGGATGCTTAGGTTGTTTTCACGTCTTGGTTATTGTAATAATGTTACAAAGAACTCATATGGCTCAATGATAACAAAAAACAATTAGATTAAAAATGGGCAGAAGATCTGAATAGACATTTTTGCAGATGTATAGGTGGCTAATAGGCCTAGAAAAGATGTTCAACATCACTAGTTATTAGGGAGGTGCAAATCAAAGCTACAAATCAAAAGCCATGCTTACCTTTTTGAGTGGCTGCTATCAAAAAAACAAAAAACAAAAAACAAGTGTTGGCATGGATGTGGAGAAAAGGGAAGCTTTACTGACAGTGGGATTGTAAACTGGTGCAGCCATTGTGGAAAAAACAGTGCGGAAGTCCCTTTAAAAATTAAGACTAAAACTACCACATGGTCTAGCAACTCCTCTTCTGGGTATTTACCTGAAAAATATGAAAACACTAATTTGTAAAGATGTAGGTTACTAATTTTGAATTGCCACAGCCTACAAGCCCTAGGTGAGGTGCCCTTGCCTTCCTGATGTCATCTCTTACCACGCTTCCTGCCATTCTGTTTATCCACACTGACTTCCTGGGACTCAGCCACCTGCTGGTTCTTCCTCTCAGACCACCCTCCCCTTTCCCAGTGCTTGTCGTGGTGGCCCTAACCCCCGTCCCTCAGATCTCTGTTCATATGTCACCTCCCCAGGTCTTCCCTGAACATCCACATTTTCTATCACAGCTCCATGTTTTTCTGCCTTCAAAACACTTAATTCTGTCTGAACACATCTTGTTTACTCACTGTTTTCTTGCTTGTCGTTCCCCCTACCAAGAAAAAACTCCGTAATAGCAGAGACTTTACTACCTTGTGGGTTTTTTGTTTTGTTTTGATTTGTGTCTCTGTACTTTATTCTAATTTGTAGTAAAAGAACAAAAAAATTTTAGATAAACAGTTCAAAAAGCAGAGGGGATAATGGGATTGTAATTTCTTTCAAATTATTTTACTTCTGCTATGAACTCATCTCACAATTGAATTTGAAGCATTGAATCATCTTAATCTGTTGATGAGACTTTTTCTGACCCTTGTGGATGGCACGGTTATGTTTCAGGGGAAATTTCCTCACGTACAGTTTTTGTACATTTCAAATGTTAATAAATGCTTACTTTTCTTCCAATGAAAAAGTAAAATTGCAGTTAGGTCTTATTTCAGGACTTCTTTCATTGTTGAGAAGCTTGTAAAAATGTGCTCATGTGTTAAAAACTAGTTTTACAACAGTATCATTGACAATTTTATAATACATATCAAGTATTTCATTCCTTTTGTGGGTTATTTTATATTTTGAGGGTAAATCTTGAGACTGATTCTCTAAGAAAATGGACCAGGGCTGCGCAGTGAAGAGGTGCAGAGTGCCACTGATTGGTATCCCCATTCTATGGCTCAATGTCATGAGAGCTCTTTTGAGGAGTGTGAGGGGACAAGGGGGAGGGGACACCTTGGAAGCTGGGCCGGAAGGGTGAGGTGGAAAGGAGATGGGATGGCAGGGTGGCTGGATTTCCTTGAGATTCAGGGAGATCTCGCAGCCTGGTACTCCAGGCTCTGGATTAGTCAGGGACTTGATCAGCCACTGCCTCCTCCTATAGACACGATAATGTGATAAACAGCTCCTCCTCTTGCTTTGTCTCTGCCACTGTTGGCCTGTGGAAGGTAAGTGACTGAAGCTCATATCTTAATGGGAGAAGGGGCAAAGGTCTTATTATTGACAAAGAAAAAAAAAACCCACAGTTTTTGCCTTTCCTTTGTTAACATTCAGAACAAGTATGTCCCAGGGATCACTTCCTCTTATGGTGTGCCTGGTTGTTTAAAAAAAGAAATTATAAGGGAACAGAGAGTTCTCTGAAAATTGACCAGTAATGCAAAATATTCCTGTAGATAGGCCATTTTATTTTAGTACAAGGTAATTTTAGGTAGAGCAACTATATGGAAACTTTTGGAGTTAAGTACAAGCTTTAAAATTTTCATCAGGCTCCAAAATTTCTGTACTAATTAAATCAATAGAATTATAAAATTATAAAATCCGTAAAGAGTCATATAGGTATATTATTAATAACAATCTGTCTTTTAGGAATGCTTCAAAGAAGTAACAGTAATAAAAAACACTCTGAAGAGAGCTTTGCGGGCAGGGTTTTTTTCCTTTTAGAAGAGTATATTTATTGAAATATATTTTATAGAAATATTACAGAACCTGTAATTGAAAACTTACAGCAATATTTTGGGGAGGCAGGATTATAGCAAGGGTAGTTAGCATTGAAGGAGGCTCAGTTCAGCATACCACTCATGAAGTACGTGAACTTCAACAGCTTTACTCACAGAAAGTACTCACCCTCTACTTCAGCGGTGTCAAACTCATTTTCACTGGGGGCCACATCAGCCTTGCAGTTGCCTTCAAAGGGCTGAATGTAACTTTAGGACTGTATAAATGTAACCACTCCTCAGCTAGGGTCAAGGAGCTCGGCGCTGCGGTCAGGCAGAAACAAGGTGCTGGGCCGGATAAAACAAGGTGGAGGGGTGAATTCGGCCCATGGGCCTTGTGTTGGCCACCTGTGCTACTTGAACATTGTTCTTAAAATAAAACAAGAGTCTCTTAATGCTTAAAGCTTGTTCCTGGGGCAGACACTGACCTGTAGCATGAGAAAAAGGGTTCAGTGCCGAATAAACTAACTGGAATTACTGCTAATGTTGAAATGAGCCTTAGGAGAAGGCAGTTGAAAGGTTTGAGGAAGTGAGTCACCAGTTTTTATATTTTTCTGCCTATAATTTTTCCTCTTTTTTAAAAATTGATTTTGAGAGAGACATTGATTTGTTGTTCACTTATTTATGTATTCATTGGTTGCCTCTTTTACGTGCCTTGACCAGGAGTCAAACCAGTGACCCTCTACTTCTCAGTCTGGTGCTCAATCCACTGAGCCACACCAGTCAGGGCTATATGTCTTCTTTAGAACGATACCTTTCTTAGACGCCTTTCTAAGATTGCAACCCTAACACCTACCCTACACTAAGGATCTTACTTCTCTGTTTTAACTTTTCTACTTAGTACTCATCATTGCTAGCCTCCAAGATGGGCCAAATGATTCTCTCCTCCTGACATTAATACCTTGTTTAGCTCACCCACACACTGATTAGGGCTGACCTGTATAACCAACAGGATATTGTGGAAATAACAGAGTGTGAGTCCCAAAGCTGGATTATAAAAGACATTGTACTTTTACCTTGTTCTCATTTGAGTCACTTGACCCTTGAACAGCCCAGTGGAGAAATCACATGGTGAGGAACTGAGGCTTCCTCCCCACAGCCAGCACCAACTCACCATCTGCATGAGCGAGCCTTCCTGGAGGCTGAGCCTCCAGCCCCAGTTGGTTCCCAGGTGGGTGTGGCCCTGCTCAACATCTTGACTGCACCTCCATGAGACACCCCAAGCCAGAATCACCCAGCTAAGCCGCTGCTTCCTTATTCCTGGCTCAAACTGTGAAATAACATTTTGAGCTTTTGTTGTTGTTGTTGTTAATTTAAGCTGCTAATTTGCTACCTAGCAATAGATTGCTATTATACCATTTAAATATAAAACACCTTCTAACATATTATTTCACTTACTTGTCTTTGTGTATCTGCCTCAACTAGTATAAGCTCTAGAACGGCAGGAATTTTTTTTCCTTTTTGTCCACTGTGGAGTCTGTAGCCCCTGAGCGATTTTTTCACAACAGCTCTCTGAGATTAGGTACTGTTATCATCCCCATTTCACGAATAAGGAACTTTGGGCACAGTAAGGTTAAGTTACCCAGCCAAGATCGTGTAGTCAGAGCTGGACTTTGTCTCTACAGCCAAATGTGCCTCATCTGTCCCGCTTCTCTGCCTGCTCTCATGTCATGGATGAGACCTGGTGATTGTTATTACTGGGGGGGGGGGGGGGGGGGGGG